>JAHRHZ010000003.1:215718-255174 GCA_024137785.1 Ginglymostoma cirratum
AGGTCAAGCAGCATCATAGGAGCAGGAAAACTTGACGTTTTGGGCCTCAACCCTTCATCAGAAAATTTTCTGATGAAGGGTTTCATTTTCTGATGAAGGGTTCAGGCCCGAAACGTCAAGTTTTCCTGCTCCTATGATGCTGCTTGACCTGCTGTGTTCATCCAGCCCCATGCTTGTTATCTCGGATTCTCCAGCATCTGCAGTACCTTTTATCTCCAATATTCAGAAGGAGGTTGACTCTGATGGAGGAGGTATGAAACTGAGAACTAGGAGACACATTTTAATAATACAGGTTTTATTTATAAAACAGAGATGAGAAATTTCTCTGAGCGGAGGAAATCTTTGAAATTCTGTACCTGGGAGCAGGGGAGCATAGATCATGAAATATGTTTGAGGCTCAGTTAGACAGATTTTTGATCGAGCAGGGAGTTGAAGATTCCTGAAAACAGACAGGAAAGTGAAGTGGACCAAATGGCCTGCTCTTATTTCTCATGTTCCATGGCTCTCAGGATGCAGCAGGGCTTCCAATAAGAAACACCTGTTGGTCCACAATCCCCATCCTTGGCCAAAGTCAAGCTTCTGAAGAAGGGTCACTGGACCTAAAACATTAACTCTGATTTCTCTCCACAGATGCTGGCAGGCCTGAAGAGATTTTCCAGCTTTTTTTTTGTTTCAAGCTTGTGTCTGCTTGGGAAATCGGAGAAAAGAGAGTTGAATCTGTGGTTGGGGGGAGGGGGATGTGGACAGGGAAAGAGATGGAGGAGGAATGTTTATCCGTGTAGGGTTGTGTTTGGGGTTGTTCCACTGTTTGGGGGAAGGGGACTTAATCTCTCAGCAGGGCTGTACTTAATTCTGGTTTTCTGTTGCAGATTATCGCTGTTGTCATTGAAGGTCGAAGGTCAAAGACCAACCCCCGACGCCCAAAATCAACAGATTACCAGCGACTGGAACAGAAGGTACTATGCCCTACCCACCCTCCCCTGCCCTTCACCCTTTCTCTGCCCGTGCCCCTCTCTGGCCCGTTCCCTTCCCCTTTTCTGTCCGCTAACCTTTCTGTCCCCTTTACCATCTCTGCAGCACCCCCCTCCCAACCCCCACTGAAGGCTGCAATTTAATTTCCAATTCTGTTTGTCTCTCTAGCTGTGAAGACACTTTGACCACTGCTGGAGCCTCTGCAGAGGACCTTTCTTCCTCCCTCCACCCCCACCATTGACCCAGCTTCCCCTCTAAACTACAAGGACTGTCTCTTTAAGCACACCAAACGTCTGATCAAAAGAGTGTTTGATCCAGAACCACAGTCTCACGGCTTCAGATCCCAGTCAGCTCGGTGTGAATAATGGAATTTCTCTGGTTGTAATGTGTTTCTGTGGGAGAAGGGGATGTAAAGGGGGCAATACTGATTTAATTGATGACTGTCTGATTATTTCACCTGGAGGGGTGGTTAGGTGAGTCATAGGTCAGATGCTGGGGGTGTGTCGTGGGGAAGTGTCGGGCTGGTTATGGTCTGGGCTGGGGATAGGTTTGGGCAGATTTGAAGGGTGTGGGTGGGTGGGAGGGAGGGAGTGAGTGATTGGTGGGCACTCGAGATGAGTGGAGGTCAAGTGAAACTTGTTTCTCTAGAAAATAATATTGATTTAATTAAGTGAGAGAAGGTGTGACTGGGAATCATCCCAAAAGACCAGGTCAGTGCAAATGAGGAGTCTCATGGAGAGGTTGATTTCTGAACCAACTCTGGGAGAACCTCGCGCCTCTACCCAGGTTGAGGGGGCGGGAATGAGGGGTTGGTGCAGGAGCTGAACCATAAGTCCAGGGGAGGTTTGGAGTATCTTGTGGGTCTGTGAGATGGTCCTTGACAAGTAAAGGACTAACTCAACATGGCCCTACCTCTTCGGTAATACTGAGTCTCTTTCTGCTTACATTGTGGACTCGAGATGTTTGTAAATTCTTGTAGCAGAAGGCTGTACCCAGCATGGGATGACCTGGAGCCCAGCTACACTGTCATGCAATCACTATAAAGAGCATTAAACTCAATGGCTGTTCACTCATTTCCTGTTATCTCGTGCCTAGTTAATGCTCCTGTTACAAATCAGAACGTGAGACACCTTTACTGAGACATTAGGAAGAGGAATTGTTACGAACTCTCAGATGAGTGATGAAATACATCACACCAAAATCTGAAGCAATTCCCAATATTAAGAACAGAAAATGATGGACTCAGCATCTTTAGACAGAGAAATAATCTTTGAGTCCGATCTGACTGTTCATCAGAACTCTTCCTCATCCAGAGATGGTTACTTGGCCAGGGATGTGAAAGTGAGTTTTGACAGATACTGCAATTAAACATCAAAGGGAAATGGTAAGCGATAAACATGAATGAGGTAGTGGGAAACTGAAATCATATCAGTGATGAGCAGAACTTCTACAACTTGGGAATTCTTGGAAGAGATGACAGGAAAATAACATTACTACAAAAAACATGGGAAGAAAAATGGAAATATTCAGCAGCTGTGGATTTCCTTGGATACTTTCTCACCTACTGAGTATTTCCATTAATTTCTACACTTTTGCAGAATATACTTTTCATGGGCAATGTGAGACATGTAACATGAAGGATTGAAATTTCAGAAAACACAGCGGGTGCCGTTCTTTCAAAGCGCGGGTTTGTGGTTCAGCATAGACTATGACCACTCCCAACACTGGCGGTTGTACCTCAGTTTCCTGAAAGTGACCAGGTCGTGGAGACTGATGCTGCCTTTGGACAGGCTTAAAAATATTTGCGATCAACCATGATTTACCACCTAAAGCACGGTGGCTCAGTGGTTAGCACAGCTGCCTCGCAGCACCAGAGACCTGGGTTCAATTCCAGCCCCGGGGAACTGTCTGTGTGGAGTTTGCACATTCTCCCTTTGTCTGCGTGGGTTTCCTCCCACAGTCCAAAGATGTGCAGGTTAGGTGGATTGGCCGTGCTAAATTGCCCATAGTGTTCAGGGATGTGTACATTAGGTGGGTTTTATGGGTCTGGGTGGAATGTTCCAAGGATCGGTGTGGACTTGTTGGGCTGAAGGGCCTGTTTCCACACTGTAGGGATTCCATGAACAATAAACCACTGACGCAAACATCACATCAGCACACATGCTAACTGACCAGTTTGGACACTTTTCCATCAGTTATCAAGTCTCCTGAACTCAGACAATCTCTTGGCTCTCCACTGGAGAGTTGCAGAAAAAAACCCAGACACAGTGGTCCGCTCGTGTAGGTCATGACTTAACAGCATGCCCAGAACCAACTGAAATCAGCACTACACCTTTCTTCAGCCCTCTCCCCTTTTATTAGTGAGTAAAACAGCAGGTTGTGATCGCTCCATAAACTCTGACAGAAAGAGCACGGATCCTGTCACTTGTTGCTCATGTCCTGGCACACTGACAGCTATCACACCTCCAGCCAGAGCCCCAGCAGATATCCTGGGCTTGTGGTCATTGCTCAAAGAGCACACACCGGCTTCAATACGCATTATAACGTCATGTCCCACTGCAGAGACTCGGGAACAGGATCAGGGCAACTGAGTACTAAGGGACAGCAGTACAGTCGGAGGGTCAGTGCTGAGGGAGCGCCGCACTGTCGGAGGATCAGTGCTGAGGGAGTGCCACACTGTTGGAGGGTCTGTGAGGTGATGCATTTTGGAAGATCCAATTCAACAGCGACCTGTACAGTAAATGGAAAAGCCCTGGGGAAAATTGCTGCACAGAGAGATCTAGGTGTTCAGGTCCATTGTACCCTGAAGGTGGCAACGCATGTGGATAGAGTGGTCAAGAAGACATACGGCATGCTTTCATTCATCGGACGGGGTATTGAGTACAAGAGTTGGCAGGTCCTGTTACAGTTGTATAGGACTTTGGTTCGACCACATTTGGAATACTGCGCACAGTTCTGGTCGCCACATTACCAAAAGGATGTGAATGCTTTGGAGAGGGTGCAGAGGAGGTTCACCAGGATGTTGCCTGGTATGGAGGGCGCTAGCTATGAAGAGAGGTTGAGTAGACTCGGATTATTTTCATTAGAAAGACAGAGTTTGAGGGGGGGACCTGATTGAGGTCTACAAAATCAGGAGAGGTATAGACAGGGTGGATAGCAAGAAGCTTTTTCCCAGAGTGGGGGACTCAATTACTAGGGGTCACGATTTCAAGGTGAGAGGGGAAAAGTTTAAGGGAGATATGCATGGAAAGTTCTTTATGCAGAGGGTGGTGGGTGCCTGGAACACGTTGCCGGTAGAGGTGGGCACGATAGCATCATTTAAGATGTATCTAGACAGATACATGAATGGGCCGAAAGCAGAGGGATACAGATCCTTGGAAAATAGGTGACAGGTTTAGATAGAGGATCTGGATCGACACAGGCATGGCGGGCCGAAGGGCCTGATCCTGTGCTGTAATTTTCTTTGTTCTTTGTCAGTGCTGAGGGAGCGCTGCACTGTTGGTCAGTACTGAGGGAGTGGGTCGAAGGGTCATGTCATGATATCACGGCTTTAAGAGGTCTATTTTGTCCTGTTCTTTTTTGCGAAGGAACGGTGAAACAGAGGTACCAATCTCTCTACTCCGAGCCAATTAAAGTAAACAGCTTGTGAGGCCTTGGGGTTCTTTTTAAAAGTTGGAACAATAGAAACAGCCTGAATGGATGGGGTCAAGCTCTCACCAAGCCGGGATTTATAATTTTAAGTGTTTTAGTAGCAGTTGCTGGGTTTGAAAGCTGCAGTACATCTCTCCCTGCTACACCCTCTCTGAGTTTTCTCTTGATGTTTTTTCCCTGCTGGTCTGGAGAATTGCCTGTGAGACAATTTATTTTACTGAATTTGCCGTTGCCAAGGGTGTGTTTATGGGATGTAACGATATTGGAACGGTTACTGTTTAGTCGTTAAATAATCTTTTATTCTGTTAAGTTTTCCAATAGAGTTCAGTTATTCCAATTTCTTCTTCCTTTGGTTATATTTTAACTATGGTGTATGAATAAAGTGTGTTTTGCTTCAAGACTCATAGTTAGACCAGTCGAATTCCATTTAGCACGGGATGCCTACCACTGGCCTTTAATTTAAGTGCAAGTTAGGCTCTAGGCTGTCTTCGTCATACATTTTGAGGAGGTTTGCTTTGGGCCATAACAAATTGGGGGCTGTTGTCACGATCAAAGTCATGGTATCTTTGGAAATAGCTAAAATTCGATTGCAACTTAAGCAGTTTGAACATGAAGAAGAAATGAAACTGTTTGAATTACAACTAAACACAGAAGAAAGGGAGAGAGTTTTTCAACTGCAGAGTTGGAACTGAAAATGGTGGAGGGAGAGGCAAAAAGTAGGATTAATGATGGAGAGCAATCCCATTGTAGCCACAGGCCTGGTGGGGATCTGTTTAAATATGTCCAAGCATTGCTAAAGGATTTAGAAGCCTTTTCCATTTCATTTGAGAAAGTGGCTAAACAAATGAAATGGCTGGTGACCATGACCACTGAATGGCTGTAAATTGGGACAGGGGAGTGTGCAGTGGCACCTGGGTGTCCTTGTGCACCAGTCACTGAAGGTAAACATGCAGGTGCAGCAGGCGGTATAGAAAGCAAGTGGTATGTTGGCCTTCATTGTGAGAGGATTCGAGTTCAGGAGCAGGGATGTGTTGTTGCAGTTATACAGGGCCATCCCAGAGACCACATCTGGAATATTGTGTGCACTTCTGGTTTCCTTTTCTCAGGAAGGATGCTCTTGTTCTCAAGGGAGTGCAACAAAGTTTTACCAGGCTGATTCCGGGGATGGCGGGTCTGACGTATGAGGAGAGATTGATTAGGTTGGGATTGTTTTCACGAGAGTTCAGACGAATGAGAGGGGATCTCATAAAAACTTATAAAATTCTAACAGGACTGGACAGGGTAGATGCAGGGAGGATGTTCCTGATGGTGGGTGTGTCCAGAACCAGGGGTCACAGTATGAGGATTCAAGGTAGACCATTTAGGATGGAGATAAGGAGACATTTCTTCATCCAACAAGTGGTGAGCCTGTGGAGTTCATTACCACCGGAAGTAGTTGATGCTAAAACATTGCATGTATTCAAGAGGCAGCTAGATATAGCACTAGGGGCGAATGGGATCAAAGGTGATGGGGAGAAAGCAGGATGAGGCTATTGATTTGGACCATCAGCCATGATCATGATGAATGGTGGAGCAGGCTCAAAGTGTCGAATGGCCTCCTCTTGCTCCTATGTTCTATGACCACGTGGGTATTGTTGATCTAAACCAAGTTGGTAGGTAGGGCTGTGAGAGATTTGCATCACTATCAGAGGAGGTATCTGAGGAATATAAGGAGGTGAAAAATGCCACCTTGAGTGCATATGATCTAGTGCCAGGAGCCTACAGACAATGATTTAGGAATCTAAGGAAGGAGCCTGGTCAGACGTACATCGAGTTTGTTTGATCCTTTCAAAGTAATTTTGATAGGTGATAAGGGCATTTAAAATAGAAGAAACACGTGACTCTTTTCGAGAGATGATTGTTTCGGAGGAGTTTAAACAAAAAAATCACTTCTTGAAGTAGTGAGAAATTATGTGGAAGAACGGAGTTAAAGTGACAAAATTAGCAGCAGAAATGGCGGATGATTAAGAGTTGATTCAGAAATCAAAGTTTGGTTTCTGACATCAATTTTAATCTGCGAGGGATAGACATTGGGGTAAGGAGAAATCCTCAGGTAATAAGGGAAAAGGGGATCTCATTGAGAGGAGGTGATGGCCTCGTGGTATTATTGCTGGACTGTTAATCGAGAGACACAGACAATGTCCTGGGAACCTCGGTTCAAATCCTGCCAAGGAAGATGGAACTTGAATTCAATAAATACAAATCTGGAATTAAAAATCTAATGATGACCATGAATCAACTTCGATTGTCGGGAAAAACCCATCTGGTTCACTAATGTCCTTTAGGGAAGAAAACTGCCATCCTTACCTGGTCTAGCCTACATGTGACTCCAGACCCACAGCAATGTGATTGACTCTTAACTGCCCTCTGGGCAATTAGGGATGGGCATTAAATGCTGCCTGGCCAACGAAGCTCATATACTGTGAATGAATTTAAAAAAAGGTCAGGAGTTGTTTGAGAAGAAAATGCCAGATCTCTTTCAAGAATTTACTTGCATGGATAAGGTTTACTTATGCATGCCAGGAGGAGCAAGTAAACAAATGAAGATGTTAAGAGATATGGGAGCAATTCAATTTTTGATGGTGAGAGATGAGGAAATATGTGAATTCATGGTGAGAAGTACAGTGTTCCATTATATAAAGTGATGTTGGAGAGTCTGATGAATAGTGGTTGAAGGAATAATGGAGAAATTCTCAGTTCCAGGAATACAGTTTATCCTTCTTAATGATACAGCTGGATCACAGGTGGGAGTGATGCCTACTGTGGTTGAAAAGCCAATGGAAAATCAGGAACTGAAGTCTCACAGGAAGTATTCCCTGGGATTTTCCTGTTTGTATGCTAACAAGGTCATAAGACATCGGAGCCCGAAGTTAGGGCATTTAGCCCATCGGGTCTGTTGCACCATTCAATCATGGCTGATACGTTTCTTGACCCCATTCTCCCACTTTTGCCCCATAACCTTTGATCCCCTGGCAATCAAGAACCTATCTATCTTTGTCTTAAATGTACTCAATGACCTGGCCTCCACAGCCTTCTGTGGCAGTGAATTCCATAGATCCACCACTCCCTGGCTTGAAGAAGTTTCTCCTTATCTCCGTTCTGAAGGGCGTTCCCTTTGCTCTAAGGCTATGCCCTCGAGTCCTAGTCTCTCCTCAACATCCACTCTGTCCAGGCCATTCAGTATTCTGTAAGTTTCATCCTTCTAAACTCCATCAAGTGTAAACCCAGAGTCCTCAAACGTTCCTCATATGTTAAGCTTTCCATTCCTGGGACCATTCTCATGAGCCTCCTCTGAACCTACTCCAGGGCCAGTACATCCTTCCCAAGATATGGGGCTCAAAACTGCACAAAATACTCCAAATGTGGCCTGACCAGAGCCTTATAGAACCTCAGAAATACATCCCTCTCAAAATAAACGCCAAAGTTGCATTTGCCTTCCTAACTACTGACTCAACCTGCAAGTTTATCTTGTGGGAATCCTGGACCCCCAAGTCTCTTTGCAGTTCAGATTTCAGAAATTTCTCCCCATTTAGAAAATAGTCTATGCTTCTATTCTTCTTACCAAAGTGCATGACCTCACACTTTTCCACGTTGTACTCCACCTGCCACCTCTTTGCCCACTCTCTTAACCTGTCCAAGTCCTTCTGCAGCCTCCCCGCCTCCTCAATACCACCTGTCCCTCTATCTATCTTTGCGTCATCTGCAAACTTAGCCAGAATGCCCTCAGTTCCTTCATCTAGATCATTAATGTATAAAGTGGTTGTGGTCCCATCACTGACCCTTGCAGAACACCACTTGTCACTGGCTGCCATCCTGAGAAAGACCCTTTTATCCCCACTCTCTGCTTTCTGCCAGATAGCCAACCTTCTATCCATGCTAGTAACTTGCCTCTAACACAATGGACCCTTATCTTACTCAGCAGCCTCCTGTGCGGCACCTTGTCAAAGGCCTTCTTGAAGTCCGGGTAAATAATATCCGCTGGCTCTCCTTTGTCTACCCTGCTCATTATTTCCTCAAAGAATTCTAGCAGATTTGTCAGGCATGAGCTCCCCTTGATTAAACCATGCTGACTTTGCCCTATTTTACCATGCAGTTCAAGTATTCAGAAATCTCATCCTTCACAATGGACTCCAAAGTCTTACCCACAACCAAGGTCAGGCTAATTGGCCTGTAATTTCCCATCTTTTGCCTTACTCCCTTTTTAAACAGGGTGTTTACAATAACAATTTTCCAGCCCTCTGGGATCTTCCCTGAATTCCTGGAAGATCACCACTAACACCTCCACTATCTCTTCAGCTATCTCCTCCAGATCCCTGGGATGTAGTCCATCTGATCCTGGTGATTTTATCCACCTTCAGGCCATTCAGCACCTTCTCCTTGGCAGTGACCACCATACTTACTTCTGCCAACTGACTCTCTTGAATTTTTGGGATGTAACTCATGTCTTCCACCGTGAAGACTGACACAAAGTACTTGTTCGGTTTCTCTGCCATTTCTTTGCTCCCCATTACTACTTCTGCAGTATCGTTTTCCAGCAGCCCAATGTCCACTTTTGCATCTTTTTGTCTCTTTATATATCTAAAGAAACTCTTGCAATTTTCATCTATTTTACTGGCCAGCTTATCATCATATTTAGTCTTCTCCCTCCTTATTTCTTTCCCTGTTGTCCTTTGTAGGTTTCTCACTGCCCCTCACCACATTATATGCTTTCTCTTTTGCTTTTATGCTCTCCCTGACTCCCCTTGTCAGCCATAACCTCATCGTCCCTGTACCATACTTCTTTTTCCTAGGAATGAATGTTTGCTGTGTCTCCCAAATTATTCCCAGAAACTCCTGCCATTGCTGTTCCACTGTCTTTCCTGCTAGGCTCCCCCTTCATGCCTTTGTAGGTGCCTTTATTCAGCTGTAATACTGTTACCTAAGATTCCAGCTTCTCCCTCTCAAATTGCAGAGTAAATTCTATCCTATTATGATCACTGCCTCCTAAGGGTTCCTTTACCTTAAGCTCCCTTATCAAGTCTGCCTCATTGCACAACACTAAATCCAGTATTGCCTGTTCCCTCGTGGGCTCCACCACAAGATGCTCCAAAAAGCCATCTCATAGACATTCCACAAACTCTTTTTCTTGCGATTCACTACCAACCTGATTTTCCCAGTCCACCCACATATTGAAATTCCCCATTATCACTGTAGCCTTGCCTTTAATACACACCTTATCTATCTCCTGGTGTGTCTTGTGCCCCAGCTCCTGACTACTGTTTGGAGGCCTGTACATAACTCCAACTATGTTTTTTTTTACCTTTGCAGTTCCTCAATTCCACCCACACAGATTCTACATCTTCTGACCCGATGTCATTTATTGCTATTGATTTAATTTCATTTCTTACTAATAAGGCAGCCCCATCCCCTCTGCCCACCTGTCTGTCTTTTCGGTAGGATCCTTGGGGATATTTAGCTGCCAGTCCTGATCCCCTTGCAGCACATCTCTATGGTGCCCACCACATACCCGCCAATTTTGATCTGTGTCACAAGCTCAATGACCTTATTTGGTATACTGCATGCATTCAGATTCAACACCTCCAGTCCTGTATTCACTGTCCCTCTTCTCATTGTCATCCCTTTGTCCAGTGTGCTTGAAGTTTGATTCCTAACCTTTCCAAACACTTTGTCCTATTTTGTGTGCTGGAGATTTTAATAACCAGTCCCGAGTTCTCCTTTGTTTTCATTTTGTTGCATATTTTTCTGTGCAGTAGAATGCACCCCTACGGATGTTAACCTGCTGCTTTGTTTCCCATTGGCCATTATACTTCGTAGAGTCTTACCCTTCCCTTCCCAGTTTAAAGTTTTGTTGACGACTCTATTTACCCTTTTCACTAGAACATTATCCAAGCGGCACAGATCCCTCCTGCTCCAATACTGACACCAGAGCCCCATGAAAAGGGGAATAAATTCAGGTTGTTTTCTCTGGAGCAGTGAAGACTGAGGGAAGACTTGAAAGAAGTCGATAAAATTTATGAGATGCAGAGATAGGGTTGACAATCAGAATCTTTTTCCTCAGAGGTGAAACATCTAAAATTAGGGGACATGCATTTAAGGCGAGAGGGGAAATGTTCAAAGGAGATGCGAGAGGCAGGTCTTTTTACACAGAGGGTGGTAGGTGTCTGGAATGCTCTGCCAGGGGTGATGGGGAAGGTGGATACAATAGGGGTGTTTAAGGGATTTTTAAATGAGCATGTAAATATGTCAGGAACAGAGGGACATGAACCAAGGGCAGGCAGAAGGGATTAGTTTCATCTCGCATCACGTTCAGCACAACATCATGGGCCGAAGGGCCCGTTCCTGAGCTGTGCGATTCAATGTCAGACAGCCAGTACTGAGGGAGTGCCGCCCTTCAGAATTTTGGTACTAAGCAAGCACTGTTCTGACCCTAACCTTTTCAGTAAAGTTTTTAAAGCAACTCGTCCAGCATCATCCTTTATTGGCTGTGTCATTTTTTTATTTGATAGTATTTCTGTCAAATGCTTTGAGACGTTTTAATTGGTTAACAATGCAATGTTAATGCAAGTTGCTTTTGCATGAAACACCGATGCAGTCAGTGGTCATTGATTGGAGACAGTAGTTATGCAGGCTGTGGAGAGCTGGAGTCGGTCTGTCAGAAAACGGAAAGATCTCGTGTCGCATCCTGCTGACGAAGCAAGGCATCTGCTTCTTGCCCTTGAAACGCAGTCCTCTGGACTCGAAGGTCCAAGCAACCAGCCCATTAACCCGAGTCATGATCCGCAGCAGCTCCCAGTGTCTCTGCTCCCCCATCAGCACCTCACATAGACTCTGGAGGAAGATGGAGCCATCTCCGGGCCTGAGGAAGGCAGCACGGTCTGTAATCACAGAGACGTTGTCTTAGTCTGGTTTGTGATCTTGGGGTGAAGGAATGTTCACGTTTTTGCTGTTAGCCAACACGTTAGTTTATTGTCATCACCTCATCCTCGATTAAATTCCCAAAGGCATGAGTAGAGAGAGACAGAGAGAGAGAGACAGCACCAGCTTCCCATCAGAGGCTGGTAGCCACATTAGATGAAGTTCAAGGCCAATTCAGATCAAAGACCTGTGGTTCTCCAGTTGGTCTAGGAGTCTGTGTCAGGGATAGTACAGCGCCCCTGGGGAAACTCCAGCTTTGGTTCTGTAGCTATGGCTTCAGGTACGTCTGTGGTGGGATTCACCTTTGTAATGGTGACCCCGTGACTGTGACCATTGCTTAGAACTGAAATGTTTCAAAAGGTGCTGTCAGGCAGTTTTACGATGTGAGTTACCTGGCATCTCTGCCCCCTTCTCTGTTTGCCGCTGCAATGCCTTCCATATGAGAGTACTTCCAACCCTCTCTCACTTCTCCACGCCCCGTTGCCTTCCTCACCTAGAAAGTAGTCTGGCCTCCAGTGGGAAACTGCTGTCAGCTGCTAGTTCCCAAACACAGTTTATGATCAGGGACTCCACCTGACACTGATTCAAAAACCCAAGTCCTGCCCATCATCTCCATGTGATCAAGGTACTGATCAGAAGGACCAGAAGTACTAACTGGAGACAGCCCAGCAAGTATGTGAGAGAATGCAAATATGTGCGTGTGCGCGTATTTGAATAAAGGCTGAATGTTGGACAGATTGAGACTAGGTATGAGAGTGCACCTGAGACCAAATCATCGATTTGCCTTACTTTCTGTCCAAGTTTCCCTATCTTTTCCTCTCCTTCCCCTTTTGCCCCTATCTCCCCCTCTCTCCTTGTCCACTGTTCCTCTTGCCCCCACCGCAGTTTTTGTTGAATACGTGGACTCTGCTCAGTGGTACCTACCAGAGCAGGTGGAGAAATGGACCGCGGTGTCTTCAGGCACTGCTTCATAATGTGAGTAGGCATTCTGTGTGGAGCAGCCACTGTCTGTTTCAGTTACTCCATCAGTTTGCAGATCGACACCCTCATCGGGCTGCTGTCCTCGGCAGGCCTGAGACAGGGACACAGATTAGAGCTATGCCAGAAGGAATGAGGCCAATAATGGGACTTTGGGTTACAGGATAAATCAGGTACGTGGAATTCAAAACTCCTTATCGTTTACAGAACATAAACTGTGCAGTTGGCCCAACAGATCCATGTCAGCCTCACCCCACCTTGTTTCACCACCCCGCCCCCATCCTTCTAGTCCCTTCACCCTCGAGTATCTAAATTTCCTTCAAATGAATCTAACCTATCCAACTCATTCATTCCACATGGTACTGAGTTCCATGTTCTCATATCTCCGGGGTGAAGACATTTCTCCTGAATTCCCTGTTGGATTTCTTGCTCAACATCTATTGCTATGTCATTAATAAGATCAAAATAAATTAGAAGATAGAACTGTACAGCACAGGAACAGGCCCTTCCTTGTTATGCTGAGCATGATGCCAAATTAATCTAATTCCTTCTGCCTACCCTTGGTCCATTTCCCTCCAATCCTTGCCTTTTCAAGTGCTTATATAAAAGCCCCTACCGTATCTGCCTCCACCACCACCCCTGGGAGTGTGTTCCAGACTCCTACCACTCTCCGTGTGAAAAATCTGTCTCTTACACTCCTTTGAACATTCCCCCTCTCACCTTAAAATGCATGCCCGTAGTGTAAGGTATTTCAAGTCCAGGGGGAAAATGCTGACCGTCAACCCGATCCCTGCATCTCGTTATTTTACACACGTCTATCAAGTCTTCCCTCAGCCACCGCCACTCCGGAGAAAACAATCTGAGTTTTTCTAGCCTCTCCTGATAGTTCATAGCCTCTAATCCAGGCAGCATCCTGGTAAACCTCTTCTGCACCCTCTCCAAATCCTCCACATCCAAATTCCAAAGTTCTCTTGAAAGGAAGAAGAATTTTATTACTTCCAACCTGGATAAAATAATTCAACCACAACATAAAACACACACATAACAAAATACAAACTTCAAGATCGTACAGCCTTTGAGTTGTGGGGGTGACCCAAAGTTCTGACTATTTAGCTGTCATTTATTCAGCAGCAGTGAACTTTGCAGATACCCTCGGCTTCTCTGTAAATCTTTGTTGTCCTAAGTTAGTTTTTCACTGGGCACTGTCCTCAAAGTTGACAGAGACAGGGAGCAAGAGGTATCCAGCTTCCTATTGTTATCCATTCACAATTTATTTTGCATTCTGCTTTGCCGGTCAAAAGCTGTTATCAGAAATCCAGTTCCTTTGTGTATTCCCTCGTCTGATTTCACTTTTTGTTTACTTTGGCTGGATGATCTGTATGTCTTTCATTCTGAGTGAAACTTTCAGGAAGGTGTTAATTTACCAGGAGATACAAATTTGAGTTTCAGTGTCTTTTATCAATAAATTAATTTCAGGTCAGACTGATCCCTGTTTACTAAATAAAGACCAAAAGAACTGCAGATGTTGTAAATTCAGGAACGAAAACAGAAGTTGCTGGAAGTCTGGTAGCAGCTGTGAAGAAAAAAATGAAGAGCTAACATTTCGGGTCCGGTAACCCTTCCTCAGAACTGTCCTGAGGTCACTGGACCCAAAACATTAACTCTCACAGCACCACCGTTTCAGGTCAGTTTGTCCTTTTCTACAAAGTCCACATAAGTCTGTAGTGTCGAAACCAGATGTTGAAAGTTAAATAATGATAGTTCACCTTTGCCACTACCACAATGTCTGTCACCTCTCAGTGATCTCTTGAACTTTTTCAAAAACTGCACAGGTCCAATCACTCCAAAGGAGAAATTCTTTGCCTTCTATTTGACTGGTCCTTTTAATATATCTTCTCATTGTCTTTTAAAAGAAGCACTTCATTCCCAGTGTCATGTCCACCTGTTCCATCTCACTGACAAATCATTCAGTTATTAATATTTCTACCATTGCTACCTGAAATTTTAATTGAGTCTGCTTCTTAGGGGACTCTATTTCCATCCCAACTTGTTTTTTCTATTATGTGGCTGTAAAACATGTTCCGATTTGGGACCTTGCACGGAGATGGGATACAGCGCGGAACGGGCACAGGAATAGACTGACAGAAAGAGGAGAACATGGCAGGTGTTTGACTCTGCTACACATTAACACCTGTACCTGGATGAAGAAGATCTTTGGTTTTCCAGCCAGCGAGGGACAGCTCTGTGGTGTAAACATGGAATAAATATCTTGGAGCTTTACAGGACAACCGTCTGATCCATAAATTATTCCTTCTTCACCATGGCTGGAGATTATTGAGATAAAGCAGGATCCATGATCGCGTAAGCTTTCTGGAGAGAAAACTCATCATTGAGGCATGATCCCAAACAAGATGCTCACGTGTCTCACTCGCCGCATCCTCGAAAAGCCCACTCTCCCCCATCGCTCCGTTTAGCTTCTAATGTCCCACCCGCTGTCCGTCTCATTCCTTTTAATGTCCCATCGAGCCTAATCCCACTCTCCCTCACTCCCTGCACCCATTAAAGTACCAGTCTAATCCCACTGTCCCACACATTCCGACATCTTAATCAGTTTAACTATTTCTTCTGCTCACTGACCTTGTTTGTACTCCTGCAGGATCTCCTCTGCTGTGTAATCGATCTTAAACGTCACCTGGAAGCCCAGTTTGAATAGCACCTTGTGAAGTTCCTTAGTGTCCCTTGAAGCTCCAACCCTTTCTGAGAGGTTTGAGTCGGAATTGAATTTCTGCACTGTTACAATCAACACTCTTGCTTTGAGGCAATGCCCTGAACCAGCCTGAGAATCTGTCATTTCGCCGTTAACAGGAGATTGGTTACAATAACCAATCAACTCGTTCAATGTGGTACAATTCAGAAACACAGGACACAGGCAGTTTGTGGCTCCGCCCTGTACGTTGCAAGTTAAAGGCGGATTGTTGACAGGATGTTTAGTCAGGTGTCGGGGTTTTTTTTTGAAGTTTGTGAACAGAGAAACTGCAGCCCTTATTTCTGTAAATATCCAGCGGTGATAAGGATTAATATGAAATATATTCATCAGATGTTTCAGCTAAACACTCTATAAACAACAGTCTAGAACAAGCAGCCTGGATATTTAAAAAACCATTACAGAAGAGTCCAAAACACACAACCTGTAAAACAGAAAGCTGGTTACTCCGAACAGTTCAGATAACACAGCTGAGAGAGAAAACCTGTTCCCATATGCTTACCTGAAGCTCTGATGACACATCAGAGTGCTTTCTTCACAGCTGCAGTGTATTTCTGGTCTGTTCTACTCTTTTTACAAAAAATTCTGGATTGGCAGAAACCATAGCATTTTTCTTGCTAAATGCTGGTTTTTGGGGGGAGGCGGGGGAGGAGGGCTCTGTGAGACATTTGATGTGGCAATATTCTTCCAGTAGCACCGCGATAATGATTTACAGACAGGGTGTGGTTGATAAAGTTACTGCATTTGTCATAAGCAATATTTTATGAGCAAAGGTGAGCACCTGCAGACACGTTTCACTTTCTGTCATGTGATGGCTCTGCCCCAACTCTTCCTTCTGCTGTGGCAGCAGAGGTTGTTTGACAATGCTGTGATTAACCTGGCCTCGCAATCAGCAACCCTACAGCTCAAAATTCACTGTCTTCAATTGGAAGGGACTTGGCGGAGCTTCGCCATCTCAAACACAATGGCATCAGTGTCCTCAAATTCAGTGTCGTCAGGGTCAGGGTCAGGGTCATCCATATCACCAGAATCTAGATCAGTGTTCACCGCGATACCATCTGTCCATACTGATATTCATATCCAATATTGGTATCCTCATTATCATCAGGATCAATACCATCAGAATCAGCAAGCTGTCACTAATACTGTATCTTTGGGGAGCCAAACCGATTGGACATCAGGGACTGAATGGGGCAATGGTTCCTAACGTTCTCTAACGTCAGAATTACGATGACTATTCCAACTTGCTATGAGCAGGCTCACACCTTCTACTCTCAACAAACCGTCTCACCCAAATCTCTGCTTCCTGTGTCGTCAGTGACACCAAAGGATTGTTCACCCATCATCCTGGGCTATCTGATCACCACCAAATCCTTTTCTGCAACGTCTACCTCAGTTGTGAAATGTTCATCGTTTTTGTTTTCAGATTCCTCCATTGCCTCCCCTTCCTTCTGCTGTTTCCTCCTCCAAACCCACTACACATTCACCTCCTATTAAGAGGGATCTGCATTCCTGAAATGTGGACCTTACAAATTCCAGGTTTGCAACACTGCATGCTTTTAGCCATCCAAGGATTCCAGACACTACCCCACTCTGTCTACCTCTTTCCTCCTTTAAGATGTTTCTTCTGACTGCCCTCGTTAATCAAGCTTCAGGCCATGTGCTCTAATAGCTCTTTATATATTTTAGTGTGATGTTTTCCTTAACCTTGTGAAACATCTTTTTTTATTTCCTTGAACTTACTAAGTAAACACAAATTGTTCATTATCATCATTGTAACCACCATTGCCCCGTTGTTAGTTCACAGTTCAATCTGATATCAGGATTACCTTCTGTCAGAGTCAGGCTTATCTTGTGGCTCAGCTATAAAAGTGCAGAGAATTATACTCCTGTAACACCTTTCACAAACTAGGCTATGTCAACAGACCCGACAGCCAGTGGGGTATCTACAAAGACTGTTGGAACACAACAGCCAAACTACACATATCAAGCTTCCTCAAATAGCTGTTAAATAAATGGTCAGATGGCCTGTTTGGATGTATATCCTGAGATGAATTCACCCTCTCCAACGATCAGTGGCAATGTGACATTTTACATCTATCTCCCATTGGGTAGATGGTGCCTCAGTTTTAACACGCCAGACAGCACAGATTCCCTCGAGTGTCAGTCAAGCTCTGTGTAGTGAGATCTGAATCACAGCCACTTGAACCATAGTCCACAAAGTTGCACTGTGCGCGTGTGTGCAGTGCTTTAACAAGAGCTGTCATTGCCTCTCAATCTCCCTGAAATTTGACACTGCTTGGACAGGATGGCATCTCATCGCAAAACACCACAATATCATGCTCAAACACAGGAACAAAAACAAAGTTGCTGGAAAAGCTCAGCTGGTCTGGCAGCATCTGTGAAAGAGAAAATAGAGTTATCGTTTCGGGTCCGGTGACCCTTCCTCAGAACAATATCATGCTGCTGAGTTTCTAGCTGAGTCAGGCAGCAAGAAATTCAAGATGCTTCTTTCCACAGAGAGTGGTATAAGTGTATGTACAGGGAATCGAGACAAGCTTCTGATGGGGAAGGGAATAGGAAGGTTAGGATATTAGGTTTAGATGACAAAAGAGTGGAGAGTGCAGTGTCAACATCAGCATGTATTTTTTGGGCTGAAAGGCCTGTTTCTGTACAGCATATCTGCGTGATTGACAGTAAGCAGCATTGTGTGAACGGAAGATCCTTTGTTACGTTGAAATATCTCAGGATGCCCCAAAGCATATTAAAGCCAATCACACAATATTAGAATTGTATTCAATACTGAAGAAACCTGGCATCTGTTTGGTGCATAGGAAGGTCCATAACTAGCAGTGTGATCGTTGTGTCAGCACCTTTTTGCAATGTCGATTGAGGGGAAACTACCAGCAGAACACAATTCGTGCAATGTGGTCCTTTGCATCCACATTAGAGGATAAAAGGAAGCTGAATGACCGCACTCCTGACAATGCAGCACTCCCTGACATGTGTCAGCCTGGCTTAGAGACCCAAGGCTCTGGAATGGGACTTGTGTAAACAGTTTTCACTCCGAGGAGACTATGTTCCAAATTACAGTTCTGTAAACACATTTTCCACAAAGGTCTTCTTCTCCCCTAAATGATTGAAGCAGCTACATTGCTATAGAGCCTTTCACGTCCTCAATTACATACGAAGACCCCATGCAGCTTTTTATCTGCATGCTGTGGTGACAAAGACATTACATAAGAGAAGCTGAGCAAATCCACAGCTGGAAACAAAGGGACAATTCCTGATGCTAAATGAGAGTGCAATGTCAATGATCCACCCAAGCTCAATATACTGACAGAGTGTGATATCTGTATGGGCTAGCCTAGACCTGAAGTCAGAGTATAGAATCTCATCAGCTTGGAGTCTGAGGTACAGCAAAGATTCTGGATAAGGTACAATACAACATCCAGAAGGAACACCTCAACCTGTCAACAGCAACGCCCAAATTTGTAATTGGTGAATGCATTCATTTTAATCCCAATGCCAGCTGCTGCATAAACTACACTCGCTGCTGAACTGTCTATTGACTGACCCACCTTGTGTAATCACCATCTCACTAACGTCAGGACTTACATCCCGTCAACTCAGCTCTCATTTTCTGAGAGGCAGCATTTACACAGTGACTACAGAGGAGGAGGGTGATTCAATGTTTAATTATTTGAATACACAAAATACAACATCCCACATAATTCAGCTTCACTGGAAGCCATTGATGGTTTGAGAGGGTCACTGGCAAGGCCATTACTTACTGCCCATTTCTAACTGTCCTTGACAAACTCTCATTTCCATTTTTGAACCACAACAGCCCATCTGCTAAAGATGCTCCCATACAGCACTGGTTTGAAATCTTGGACTTATGATGGAATGACAAAGAAAAGTCCGGTCCACAATGGTGACAGCGTAGAGGTGGTGAAGCCCATTTCCTCCACAGGAACAATTAACCTGCACGTGTGGACTATTTCACTGTCTCTCAATGCTCCACCGCACTGCACAACCAATGAAGCACTCCTGAAGCAGAATGACTGTTGTCATGTCAGAAATATAGCAGCTTACTTGTGCAAAGCAAGCTCCCACTGACGGCAATCTGATGGCGCTGTGAAAGAAGTCTTGCACATATCACACAATGCAGCCATACTGACCTAAGGGCCCTGACTGAGCTGATGGCAGGGATCAGTGTTGGCTTTGGATCCCGAGTTCAGTTAAATTTCAGGGCTCTGGCTGTGGGTTTCTGGACCATTTGAAATGTTCAGTGAACACTGCTTCACCAAAGATCATATTAACTAGAGTGGTGACTGCAATCACCACCCATTCACCAATCCGCAGCTCCCAGGTTTGCAGAGAGCTGGGATTTATGTCGCTCATGAAGCAACTGTTCCACTCGCAGCCCAGAATGTACAGACATTGCCACAGGGAGCGAGGTGATGCTTGTGTGAACACAAAGTGAGTCTCCCTTTGCTATGAGTGGAAGCTGCTGTGGGCACCCATGTTACCAATGCTCTGTGCTCCGGTGCAATTGACAGCAATGTGGTCAAGCAACCCCAGTCTGCTTCTCATTTTTAGTCAATAACAAACCCTGGAATAAACAGACACAACACACACCAAACAATTTAAAAACAGTGAAGAATCTTTATATTGTAAATACTGTGACATCCCGATAGAGGAAGGGGCAACAAGGAACTAAAGGAAGGCAATTGTGGAGGGAAACAGATGCCCACAAGCCTCAGTCTAAAGGGAGAAATAGAAAGGGGTTGAAATTGTTTGCTTTGTTAACTTCCGAAGTGGCCGGGTCCAACAATCAGTTACCTGCACCCAACAAGAGTTCAGGGAATGACGTTCTCTCTGATGGCCCTGCCACGTATTAGACAAAGAAAGAAAACCTCAACAGATTCACTTTGACTGGGCAAGGCCCAGACCATGCTGTTACCACCTCCCCTGCCCCAGCTCCAATTGTGGAAATTGGGGTCGGGGGTAGAGAGAGAGAAAAAGAGAGAGAGAGAAAGAGAGAGAGAGAGAGAGGGAGGTCCCGGTCAGGACGCTACTACAACATGGATGTTTACACACAAATATACACATCGATCTCTGTTCCCCAATTGTACATCCTGAATATGATGCACAGGACCGATGTAAAAATTAAAACACACGGCACAGTTCAGCAAACTTGCAGTTTGGAGTCACTTGTATGAGAGTTAGGCCTTTAATAAGATTAGGAAAGCAAGGGTTCAAGCAAGTCACAATATACGAATCTGATGCTAGCTCACTGTATACTATCAGGGATTCCACGCTCTCAATCTCTGGGGACGAGGCCTTCTCCTCACTTCTCCTTCTTCTCCGTCACTGCATTGTTCTGAGAAATTAAAAATAAAATCTTCAGATTTACTCAACAAATACTCACCATCATGATAATCCACCACCGATCAGATTTTACTAACACCACCTCAGTCAGATGTACCTCCCGCACTCCCCACGAACCCACCCACAAAATAATCCACACCAAAATGCCCACCAACCTTCTCCCACTGGTCTTACCCACCTACCCCCACAACCTCTCTCCAAAATATACTACCCAGAGACTACAACCCCCTCCCGATGACACACTTCTCGCATATGTGTCCATCTGCCCACAGGCCCTCCCAATATCTCTAAAATAGCCCATCAATCCAAACAGTCTAGTGATCTCTCCCCAAGTCCACACCTGTGACAACTGCTCCCAACAACTTCATTATTCCCCCCACCAACCATCATTCGAGACACAAGCCCTATCAGCAAGCCCTACAGGCAGACACAGTGCTGCTGACTTTGTGCAGTCAAAGAAAGAACCAGCCCCTCTGGCACAGACCAGCTGGATGATCACTCATTGTGGTGTAACAAGCAACTGGGAGAAATGAAAAGGTTGGATAAAAGGGGGATGCACAACATGAGGAGATTTGGGGGAAATCCAGGGGTGGGCAGAGAGCTGGCCAACAGCTCAATGTCCTTCACCTTTTTAATGATGCGTTGGATATCCTCAATCATGGAGTTAAGATTCCTGGTGTTATCCTGAAGCCGCAGTTCGTAGAAGACCTTCAATTTCTCTGCTGCCTTGACCCGATCCTCCAGCTCAGACACCTGTTTCTGCATCTCCTGCATCCCTGAGCTCAGCGACTTGTTCACACTGTCATTTGAGGATAACTTGCCCAGAGTTTCAGCTGTGCAGAAAGTATGTTTCAATTGTTAGTCATAGTACTGTGCTGCAACCTCCAAACCCTGCCCACTGGCCTTATCCAAAACTGAACCCCGTCTGGCATCTGCATTCTCACCGTGTTATAGAATCTCATTGTAGAAGAGAGGACCATTTGGCTCAGAGTCACCCCTGTGCTAGTCTTAGAAAAGAATCAACACAATCAGCTCAATCTCCCTTTCTTGTTCCAAGCCCTTCCAAGTGCCCATCTTCTTTTTAACTATTTATCTAACTCCAACTTGCAAGTTATTATTGAATCTGCTTCCATGCCCCCTTGAGGCAGTTCATCCCAAAAAATGAATTTCTGCATGAAAGACATTTCTTTTCACTCTTCTGGTCCTTCGAGTTAACTTCTAAAGCAGCTCCATATTTAATGTTCCTTGGAAGACTTGAATTTTGAAGGATTTGGAAATCTGGATCGATTCCATTTCCTATGTGGATATCTGGACGAGGTTTGAATAAAACACTTAAAAGTCTGTGTGACATTGAAATTTTTAAAAAACAAATGAACAGGTTTCTTGGGAATCAGATGACTTCAGAAAAGTCAGACGTGACCTGCCTGCATTTTATAGCTTACTGCTTGCGACAGTCTATGGCTTGAAGAGTTCTTTGTGTTTAGAGTTAGCTGGGGACAGGAATCTGTATGGAAAGCTACCCAACTAGCCTCTTCTGTTTCTGACAAGAACATTCTGCCGAGAGATCAGCATGAAATGTAACTGATTCTTCGGAGAGAGAGTGTGTGATTGGACTTCTGAATATCATTGTTCCTGAGCAAGCTGTGACTGTAAAGATACCAGAGACAATGGGGAATGACTTGTGACTTGAGCATGCATGCCAGAAAATCAGAATGTGACACTCTGGAACATTCCACACCTGAATGTTTTGTGTTCACGAACTTGGCCGAATAGTGGGATGGTGCCTGAGAGTGAGAGTGCACAAGGTGATCACGACACGTTTATATTTTTCTATTACAAGTTCTGTGTTAACCAATTCTGCATCTATGCTACAGAGATCTTACTTGATAAGTCAATACTTTTGTCTTTAAAGAAACCGCATCGATAAGACCATTAGATAACAGGAGCAAAATTAAGCCCATCAAGTCTGCTCTGCCATTTGATAATATCTGAAACGTTGCTCAACCCTCATTCTCCTGCTTTCTCCCTGTAACCCTTGATCTGCTTACTGAACAAGAACCTTTCTGTCTTAAATACACTCAATGACTTGGTCTCCACAGCCCTCTACAGCATGAATTCCACAGATTCACCACCTTCTGGCTGAAGAAATTTCTGCTCATCTCAGTCCTGAAGGGCAGTCCCGTAACTCTGAGGCTGTGCCCTCAGGTCCTAGTCTATCGTACTGGTGGAAACATTGTCTCTCTGTCACTCTATTCAGGTCTCTCAATATTCTGCAGGATTCAATGAAATCCCTCCTCATCCTTCTAAATTCCAAGTACAGGTCCAGAGTCCTCAACCATTCCTCGTATGACAAGCCCTTCACTCCCCAGGAGCATTCTTGCAAATCCCCTTCAGCACCAGCACACCTGTCCTGCAATACGGAGGCCAAAACCGCTCACAATATTCCAAATGCAGTCTGATCAGAGCCTTATACAGCCTCAGCAGTACAGCCTTGCTCCTGTATTCTAGCCCTCTTGAAATGATTGCAAACATTGCATTTGCCTTCTGAACTGCCAATTGAACCCATATATTAATGTGAACAGAATCGTGAACTGGGACTCCAAAGTCCCTTCATGCTTCAGATTTCCCAAAGTCTTTCCCCATTTAGAAAATAGTCTATGCCTCTATTCTTCCTACTAGAGTGCATAACCTCACACTTTCCGACTCTGTATTCTGTCACTTCTTTGACCACTCTGCTCGCCTGCTTAAGCCCTTCTGTAGCTTCCTCTATAATTCTCTGGAAACAACTCAAGGTTCTCTAACTTCCCTGGAGCTGATCTCTGACATCTCTCCTGCAGCTCTCTCAGCAGCTGAGGCAAGCTATCACACCCCTGTCACCCAGATTCCTTCATGAGCTCACCCAGCTGGGACTCCATTGACTGCAGTTTGTTTTCCATCTCTGCACGGTTCCTCTCATCTCGCTCCAGCTTCTGAATCAAGTTCCCAACATTGACCATGTTGCCATTGTACTCCATCAGGGTGGTGTCTCCAGACCGGGTCCTTGGCTTACTGGGAGGGACACCAGGACAAGATGGCAACAGATGGTGGTTCCCTGAGGGAGAAGCAATAACAATCAAAGGCCCAAATTTCTCTTCTCTCTGATCACACAACCAAGGAGCACAAATATAACCAGTAACAGGGCAATGGCAGAACAGTGATCAAGTGACTAGGGAGGAGAGGGAGAAGGCGAAGAGGAAACGTGGGGATAAGAGAACTTGGGCTTGACTGAATTCAGGCAAGTTTGAAGCACAGGCTGCTATGGACTCTGATGACTCACCAGATATCCAGCTGCCTCCTCCTCCTCCACAACAGTGAATGACATACTATGCCAAGTCTCCAGCACACAGGAACATAATTTGAAGACGAAAAGGCCATGCAGGCCCTTTGGTCTGAATTGCACTTTCCTGCCTGATGCCCAAATCTAGTGAATCCCCAAGAGACTAAACGTCTCAATTTTGGCCCTGAGCAGCTTCAGTAGCTGAGCATCGATGATGCAGGATGCAGAGTGCAGTTAAACGGGGAACGATGACAGAGTTGTATTAAGCACATGACTATTAATCCAGAGACCCAGGTAATGTTCTGAGGACCCAGGTTCAAATCCCACTAAGACAGATGGTGGAATTTGGATTCAATAAAAATTTGGAATTAAAAGTCTAATGATGAACATGAATTCATTGTCAGTTGTCAGAAAAACCCATCTGGTTCACTAATGTCCTTTGGGCAAGGAAATCTGCCGTTCTTACCTGGTCTGACCTACATGTGACTCCAGACCCACAGCACTGTGGTTGACTTGGGGCAATTGGGGGTTGGCAATAAATGCCAGTCCAGCCAGTGATGCCTTCATCCCATGAACAAATATGAAAAAAATAAACAGGGGGCTCAGAGAGCGCAGGCACAGTCCCATTTCGTGCTGATCGTAACTACAGGTAGCAGTTGACTTATACCAGTGAGAGACACCAACGGAATTAATTAAACTCCTGCAGTCCTTCATTTTTCTAGCAGTGGCACCAGTGCCAAGATTATACACACCAACGATGAAAGTCTTACCTAGCAGCATGTCCTCAGTTATGAGGCTTTTATTCTCCAGTTTCTCCAGATCTCCTTCCCAGCCATCAGTGAGAGTTCGATAGAGACACATGTTCTGTGAGCACACCTTGCTCATTAGCTGCTTAATCTGCAATACAATTGTGCAATTTGAGTTCTTCAGTATTGGTGTCTCAGCAATCTGAACCAATTGTCATCACTTACCTAGCCTTGTCCCGCACCCTGTGCAGGTTCAAAAACAATCCACATCCACTGAGGACCCAGAGCGTAACTCATGTCCTGAGAGATATCAGAGACTGACCCACTGCATTGTGACCAACCCACAGGTCTGTCACAGAAGCAGCAGTCGCACCCATGTACCTTTGCACACACATAATATCATTTATTCAGTGGCTCCCTTGTGAATTTAAGCCAAGAACGTGGGGGATATCAGAAGATTGCTCCAGTCAGGTGTTACCTGAGCCTCAAAAGAAATTTGAATTCCCTGCTCCGTACAAACTGAACCATGGGTGTTCAAAATTCCTGATAGCCTGCTCGGTTAGCTGATCTTAACTCAGCATCCTTTGGAGAGTTGAGAGGTTGAACATGGGAAGTCAGACAGGGTTCCAGCTGCCAACTACAAGATTTCTGATTTCAAAAGATAACAATTTGACTGATGCCTCTCACAGTGGAACATTCACTCCTCCCATTCATTCTCAAAGCAAAATCATGGCGGACAGATGATGCAGCATACTCAACTGTGGAAAGGTAATCTAAACTGGATTAAGATCAGCATCCAGTGGGATCAGGAAGCAATGATGGACCTGTGCAGTTGCCAGGAGAAGGCTTGTACATATTGCATAAGTGAACATGAATGTCGTGTACCTGAGCTCTGGACAGACGAAGTCCCAAGGTGGAGATGATTTGCTCCAGGTCTTTTTCCAAAATGTAGTTACAAAGGTTGCGGTCAAAATAGACAAAGGCAAGCAGCACATCCTTGCGGAGTGACACCATTTGACTGATATCCTTCTCCTGTGCCAAAAAGACAGACAAAAACATAGCCGTGTGTCTATCACTCCAATTATAAACATCGAGAATGCCGTTACACAATCCAGCTGCACCATCTAGGCGGGAGCCAAAGACCAGGAACCTCATAAGTCCCACTTTACCCTCAGTTCCATGTCTAAGTTTACACCAAGCATAGCGTGAGGCCCGCGGTCACCTGTCTACCAGCAAATCCCTCACCAACCCCACCGCCAGCTTCTCCCATCTCTGCAGTCTGAGCACACAGCGTGTGCTTCATCACCACAGTCAACAGCCCTCCGCACTGAGAGTAAACAGAAGGGAAATGGTGGCACAGCGTTAACGTCACTGGGCTGGTCATCCAAAGACACAGCAAACTGTTCTGGGAAAATCCATTCACATTTGTAAAGCTAGCCTTATGGTGATCACATGATTACCATCAAATGTTGTCAAAATCTGGTTCATGATAGTCCTTCAGGAAGGAAGCCTTCGCTGGACGAGCTCACATATGACTCCAAACCCACAACAATATGGTTGACTCTCAAAACTGCTCTCTGTGCAATTAGGAATGGGCAGTAACTGGGGCCCTAACCAGCAATGCCCACATCCCAGGAATAAATATCAGGCTCCCAAAATCACTTTCTCAGTTCCTGATGCCGCCCCATCCCACGAATCACTGCTCTGCATATCAAACAGCCTTTGCATTGGCTGCTAGAAAGGCCCAGGCTGCCCTGAGTGTCTCATATTGCAACATGTTCTTACCATCTCTTTAACTGATCCACTTTCTGCTTCATTGCTTTTGGCAACTGGCTTTTTCTCATCAGTGTTGGAGAGACCTGTGTTACGCAGAACCAAATATCAGCTCAAACTTAAGAGATGCCATTGTAGCTGTTGCAACTCACTGGGAAAAATCAAGCCCCACTATTCCTGGAGTTGCCGCAAAAGTGCAAAGTTTTAAAAAGTACGCAAAACTGCCCCATTTACCTGCCTTTTAGACTCAGGTTGACAGAAAGCATACAGCAGGTTTCTATTTTTCACAGTTACTGTTTGCTACAAATAAACAGATTCTGGTTACAGATAAACAATGAGATAAACCTCTAACCTCCATATAAACTCCCCTTACACACAAACAAACCACGTGGGGTATTAATGGGTGGGTGGAGAGAGTCAGGGCTTTCAGAAATGGTCCTTTTTGTAGTTGAGTGTTCAGATCTATTCAGACAGTAGGTTATAACTAGAATTCTGCAGGAACATTCTGAAATAGCGATTGCTGGATTAAAAAATGTAATGTTTGTCTCTGCAATCAGAGCTCCAAGCATGCAGAAATTAGGCTCCAGTTACACCCTTCATCACCCGGCTTTCTGGAGCACAGACAGCTACAGGAAGGAGTATAGATCCCATACATCGAAATGACAGGATTTCAAGAAGCCACACTGCCAGACTGCCGTCCTCATGGTGTCTCTTTTGTTCAGTAGTGGGCAATTTATTAATAGACGAGGCCTGACTGCTAAGGCAGATGAGCTCACAGCATGGATTGACTCTGGGAATGGGATATTATAGCCATAACAGAAACATGGCTGAGCGAAGGGCATGGACTGGCAGCTCAATGTTCCAGGATACTGAAGCTACAGGTGTGACAGAAGTACAAGCAAGTGAGGAGGGGGAGTTGTCCTTTTGATTAGAGAGGACATAACAACGGGGCTTACAGAGGATATTCTTAAGGGGTCATCCAATGAGGCCATATGGTTAGAACTTAGAAACAAGAAGGGGATGGTCACTCTATCGGTACTGTATTATAGATCCCCGAACAACCAGCGGGTACAAGAGGAGCAGATGTGTAGAGAGATTACGGATGCACGTAAGAATAACAGAGTAGTGGTTGGAGATTTTAACTTCCACTGTATTGACTGGGCTACCCAGAGTGCGAAAGGCTGGATGGGGCAGAATTTGTCAAATGTGTCCAAGAAAGTTTCCGCAATTAACATGCAGAGGGCCCTACATGGGAGGGTGCAACACTGGACCTCCTATTAGGAAATGAGGTCAGGCAAGTGACTGAAGTGTCAGTCGGAGAGCACTTTGGGTCCAGTGACCATAACTCTCTTAGTTTTAACATAGTTACGGAAAAAGATAGGACAGATTCACAGGTTAAGGTGATGATCAGAAGCAGGGCCAATTTTGGAGCCATTAGGCAGAATCTAGATGAGTCCATTGGGTGAGTCTGTTTGAAGGAAAAGGAACGACTGGCAAATGGAAGGCTTTTAACAGCATGATATCAAGAGTCCAGGCACAGTATGTCCCTGTTCGGGTGAAGGGAAAAGCTGGTAGGATTGGGGGCTATTGAAGCTCTGGTCAGGACAAAGAAGGAGGCATATGTTGGGTTTAAGGTATCAGGCTCAAGTGAATCCTGAGATGACTATAAAAAGTGTAGAAGCACACTTAAGAGGGAAATCAGATGGATCTGGCAGATAAGGTTAAAGATAATCCCAAGAGGTTCTATAGCTACATGAAGAGTAAAAAGGGGCTTATGGAGAGAATAAGTCTCCTTAAAGATCAGCATGGCTGTCTATGTGTAGAACCACAGGAGATGGGGGAGATTTTTAATGAACATTTTTCCTCAGTGTCTACTGAGGAGAGAATCATGGATGCTAAGGAAATAAGGGAAACAAGTGGGGATGTTTTGGACTGCATACACATTACCAGAGAGGAGGTGTTTGCAGCCTTAGATCACAACAAGGTGCATAAATCCCCTGGGCCTGATCAAGTCCATCCATGGGCATTGTCGGAGGCTACAGAAGAAATCGCAGAGATTTTTGCTTCATCTTTAGCCACTGGTGAAGTTCTGGAAGACTGGAGGGTGGTTAATGGCGTTCCATTGTTTAAGAAAGGTAGCAAAGATAAGCCAGGGAACTACAGGCCAGTGAGCCTGACATCAGTGGTAGGTAAGTTACTGGAGAGGATACTGAGGGACAGGATCAACCAATATTTGGATAGTCAAGGTCTAATTAGGGATATTCAGCATGGATTTGTGTGTAGGAAGTCATGTCTGACAAATCTTTTGGAGTTTTTCGAAGAGGTAACCAACAGGATTGATGAGGGTAGGGAAATGGATGTTGTCTATATGGACTTTAGTAAGGCCTGTGACAAGGTCTCGCATGGCAGGCTAGTAATGACGGTTAGGTTGCATGGGATCCAGGGAGAACTAGCTAATTGGTTTCAAAATTGGCTCAATGGTAGGAAGCAGAGGGTAATGGTTGAAGGTTGTTTCTCGAACTGGAAGCCGGTGATTAGTGGTGTGCCACAGAGGTCAGTGCTGGGGCCTTTGTTATTTGTTATTTACATAAATGATCTGGATGTGAACGTACAAGGCATGATTAGTAAGTTTGCAGATGATACAAAATTAGGAGGTATCGTTGATAGTGAGGAAGGTTGTCAAAAATTACAGAGGGATCTTGATCAGATGGGGAAGTGGGCTGAGGATTGGCAAATTACAATTCAATACAGATAAGTGTGAGGTATTGCAATTTGGAAAGTCAAACCAAGGCAGGGCTAAAACAGTAAATGGTAAGCTCCTGGGGAGTGTTGTGGAACTGGCAGGCCTAGGAACATAAGTACATAGTTTGTTGAAAGCGGTGTCACAGGTGGACAGGGTGGCGAAGGAGGCATTTGGCATGCTGGCCTTCATTGAATATAGGAATTGGGACGTTATGTTACAGTTGTTGGTGAGGCCGCACTTCGAGTAATGTGTACAGTTTTGGTCACCTTGTTATCTGAAAGACTTACTTAAACTGAAAAATGTGCAAAGAACATTTACAAGGAGGTTGCCAAGACTAGTAGGCCTGAGTTATAGGGAGAGGTTGGCCAAGTTGAGACTTTATTCCTTGGAAGGTAGCAGAATGAGGGGTAACCTTACTGAGGTGTATAAAATCATGAGGGGCATAGACAGGATGAATCCCCAGGGTTGGGGAACTGAAAACTAGACAGTATAAGCTTAAGGTGAGAGGGGCAAGATTTAAGAAGGACCTAAGGGGCAACTTCTTCACGCAGACAGTGTATATGGAATGGGCTGCCAGAAAAAGTGGTTGAGGCATGTACAATAGCAACATTTTAAAAACATTTGGATAGGTACACGGATGGGAAGGGTTTAGAGGAGTAGGGACTTAATATGGGCAACTGGAAATAGCTGAGTGGGCACCATGGTCAGCATGGACCAGTTTGGGCAGAAGGGCCTGTTTCCAAGCTGTATTACTCTAATATGGCATTGCAAGATCAAAAATTGGCACTGACACCTGACAAGTTGAAGGCAGATGGAACTGGAGCTAATCTTCACCTGGTTTAAATTAATTTGTAAAGTGAAGTATGACAGTCTTCAGCTCCTAACTTAAGGGTTTTGTGGCACAGTGGCAGAATTGCTTGAGGTCAGAAGGTCCACATTCAAGGCCCACTTGCCTCAAACATGTACTATGATGTGAGAGAGATAAAAGGTACGGCAGATGCTGGAGAATCCGAGATAACAAGCATGGGGCTGGATGAACACAGCAGGTCAAGCAGCATCATAGGAGCAGGAAAACTTGACGTTTCGGGCCTAGACCCTTCATCAGAAATCATATGATGCTGCTTGACCTGCTGTGTTCATCCAGCCCCATGCTTGTTATCTATGTACTGTGATGTGTTGTTTGAAAATATAACCTCTTAACCTGACCACATGAAAATGTCACTATGTGTTTCTGTACACGTACTCAAGCAACACACCAATCACTGTCCCATAATCTGACACAACAAATCTGAATTTAAATTCAATGAATTGCTGCTCTGAGAGAGGCTTATCCTCCACCCAAAAGCATTTACAACCACATGGCAAGCTGTCCACCAGTTACCACACTGCGTTGTTGGATGGCTGGGACTATGTTGCATCTGTCTCATATTAATTGATCCTCACCAAAATCCTCCTCGTTTTCCTCCAAGAACAGAACATCATCAATCTGCAGGAGTGCATCATCATCAGCATCCTTCCCTTTCACATCCTTTTCTTTAGTCTCGCCCTCATCTGGCTGTAAGCAACATCAGAAAAATCTGGTAAACCACACTTCGAATGCGAAATGGCTGGGGAGGAAAAGGATTTGTGGGTTCGGGATCATAGTTCAAGATAAACACCCCCTGATGTGAAACAGCTCGTGCACCAGAAGATACAAAAACGAAGACATAAAAATGAACCCCAAGGAAATGCAGCGAGGTAACGTTCACAGCTTTGGGCTCCACCAATTAACTGGATGAGGAGGTAACAGAGAGGGAATAGCACTCATTACCAACATCCTCATTTGTATGAGGCTAGTCAGTGCTCGGCAGGTCAGACAGCAGTCATGGACAGTCAAGCAAAACCAATTTTTCAGTTTAATGAGCTTGCATCAGAGAGATGTTGGCTACTCTGAGTAAATATGATGGACCTAGAAAATTGGAGGTTTGAATATTAGAACCAAGAAATTAAGATATGATTGAATCATATTCAAAATCAAGGAAATGGCTGGGACTGATCAAAGCAGCCTGCTTCTGATAGCTAAGCATCCTAGAGTTTCAGGGCTGAAGAAATCAGATTGAAGTCAGATTTTTTTAACAGCACAGAAAGAGACTCATCATGTCCACACTGGCTATTGTACATCCCTGTATTCTAATCCCATTTTCCAGCACTTGACTTGGAGCATTGTATGTTATGGCATTTCAAGTGTTCACCTCTATCGTTCTTCCAGGCAGTGAGTTCCCAATATCCACAACGCTCAGTAAAAATATTTTTCTTCATATTCCCTCTAAACCTCCTGCTCCTTACCTTAAAATGTTGTCTCCTAGTAAGGGAAAAGGTTCTCCCTGTCTTTGTCCGTCAGACCTTTGTATACCTCAATCAGACCACACCCTCAGCCTTCGCTGCTCTAAGGAAAACCACTGTAGCGTAACTCCTCTCTCTCCATGGCTGAATACCTCCAGCCCAGGCAATATCCTCTTCTGTACCCCCTCCAGTGCAATAACATCCTTCCGATAGTGTGGAGACTAGACCTGCACAACATTATCAGGCTGCAGCCAAACTAATTTTATATACAGCTCCATCGTAACCTCCTTACTCTTGTATTCAAAGTAACTGACGAATAAAGACAAGTATCCCACATGGTTTCTTAACCACGTTACCAATCGGTCCTAATGCCATCAAGGATCTATGGACACACAAACCAACATCCTTCCCACCCTCTGTATCAGGATTATATCAGACCAGGCTCAATGGATTGAATGGCCTACTTCTATTCCTACGTTTACACAATTAAATCTAGCACAGTGAGGAGCTGAAAAAGGCTTTAGAAACAAAGATTGGGAGTCTGTGGAATTCACTCCCAGAGTCAGTGACTGAAGCAATGACCAGGGCAACACTTAACAGCAGGTTTTGATAGGTACTTGAAGGTGGGTTAAGGAGATGGGGAAGGGCATTGATACAACGGATTTGGACACTGACTCTGGGGGAAATACACACCAACATGGGCTGAATGAGCCATCGAGCCAAATCAATTCTTCTCCAACACTGCCATGCTCTAGTTAATCTTCATCACCACTTCCGCTTAACATGTTTTCCTAACTTCCCTAAACAGCTTGCATCCAGGAATATTTAACTGTCCTGTTTTACTTCAGCAAGATCTGGATTATCACCACATCTCAAAAATGGTGGTCTTCCCTTTTATGCTGGCTGCCAATTTCTTTTCATGGTAATCCGCACCTATAACAATTGAAATCAGTATTCATGTATGATCACAGTAACTCTCATTTATACTTTGTCATTGACTCTGACCCTACAAATCCACTTGCTACCCCCAAAGCTCATACTTTCCACCTCTCCCAGTACTTTTGTGCCACTGGTGGCCTCTGGAGATTACGGCTTTTGAGACCCTGAGTGATAATTTCCCATTTTGCACCACCATATCCTCTTCCTACCCATGTCAATGGTGCCAATGTGGGCTATGGCCACTTGTTGTTAACTCTCCCTTTCACCCTTAGCTCTAGAGCATTGTGCTCAGTGACATCCTTAACCCTGGCACCTGGCGTTTACTGCTGTATCCACAGCATTTATACATCTATTCTCCCTATTCACAAATCACCCACCATTAGGCATGTTCTGGTTTGCTTTGTGCCCTCCTACACAGCTGAGCTAATCCCGGTGCCAGGAATTTCGCTCTGGCTCAACTCATGATGTATCACTCACCCCAACCAGACCCAGTGTGATTGATCAGTGGTGGTCTCTTCTACTCAACAGTAACACCGTGGCTCCCTAGAGGTTTCCCTTTCTAACTGTGTAAGCATACCTTTGTCAGCTCCCAATCCCAGTTCTCATCCTCTTCCATTGCAGTGGCTTTGGCAGGTGCTTCACTTGTTTCCTTTATCTCCTCTGCCTCCATCAACTCCTCTGCTTCCTTCATCTCCTCGGCTTCTTTCTTCAGCTCGTCTGATTTTTCCTCTTGCTCCATTTCCTTTTGATCTTTCTCCCCCTTCTCTTGATTGGCACTGGCTGCCTTCGGCTTCTCGACCACCTCTTCTGGCTTCCTCTCTGGGAATGCAAGCAGGGCCTTGTATATGGTGTAGCCAAAGTCCCTCTGTAGCATCTCACCAAACAGCTCCGCAAGCCACAAAACCTGTGAACGAAACGCAAAACCTATTAAATCTTCCTTCTCCAATTCATACACCATCCAAGTAGAAAACTGGCATGGTAAGGGAGGTAAAGCACAGGGTTAGATACAGAGTAAAGGTCCCTCTGCCAGAACAGATTCAGCACGGGGTTAGATACAGAGTAAAGCTCCCTTGACAGAGTTTCCAAACATTCCCAGGCAGTCTACAGCATGAAGTTAGATACAGACTAAAGCTGCCAAGACAGATTCAGCACGTGGTTAGATGAAAGGCCCCCGCAACGGTCCCTGTCAAACATTCCCAGCACAAGGACAAAGTCAGATACAGTGCAAATCTCCCTCTTCTCTTTGAAACTGAAAATAAAGGTCCCTCAAAAATACCCCCATCACACCCTCTCAGGAGAGAGGCAGCACAGGGTTAAATGCAGAGGAATGTTCCCCTTGCACTGTTCCCATTCAACACTACAAGGTCATGCACAGCATGGGGTTAGATACAGTGAAGCTCCCTCTACTCTTTTAAACTGAAAGTAAAGCTACCTCCACATTGTCACTATCATACCTTCCCAGGATAGTTATACCACAGGTAGAAAGTAAAACTCGCTCTACTGTTTTAAACTAAAAGTAAACAGAAAGTAAAGCCCTCTTGACACTGTCCCCAACAAGCAGGGACAGCATGGGGTTATGTACATATTAAGGTTCCATCTACTTCTTTAAACTAAAAGTAAAGTTTTCCACACACAGTCCCCATGAAAAACTCCCAGGACAGAGACAGCACGGAATTAGATACAGAGTAAAGCTCCCCCTGCATGAGGTGAACATTGTACCCCAGTGTTGATGTCAGAAGCCACAGAGAAATGCAGAACATTTTCTGCCTCAAACTGGTAAGAGATGCTCATACAAACTTATTACCTCAAAGGAATAGCCTTTTGAATCACTACGGTAGCTTCGTAACGTACTCAGGGACAGGACAGCACAGCCAAAATTACCCCCCATAGCAGAGCAATTAGGGCGAACAATCACGGAAGGCTCAGCAGGAAGGGGGCATCGGGGCTCCTGCTTTGACGAGACGGCAGGATCTTCAGGCTGCTTCCCCTCAACATCCTAAAGTGCAACGAGACTCAGGTTAGCCAAATTTAAATAAACCAGCACACCTCTCAGGACAGAGAGAGAGGGCAGGAGAGAAGAAATAGAGGCAAGATAGAAAGGAAGAGCACAGGGAGGGAAGAGGGGTGGGATGGGACAGGGTGCGACCAGAGTGGAGAGGGGAGGACTGATGCTTAGCCCTTGGATTATTTTCTGAAAGAAGCCCAGAAAGACTCTATTCAGCCCATCTTGACGTACACAACATCCAAAGATTAATCTAGTTTGTCCAATTTCACATTGTTGTCCCACATCTGAAATTCTATCTACTTTTAGGTGAATGATTTTTCAAAATTCCAACTGGAAATGTTTCAACCATCCTATCGGATACTACCTCCCAAATCCTGCTCGCTCACTGTGTGACCTTGTATTAGCTCAGGTCGCCTCTGATTCTCTTGCTAAAATGCCTGAAATGTGCCTACTCCACTCAAAGGCTGTATATGTTATGCTTTTGTATTTTTGATGGTGAGCTGAAACGGTTAAAGAACTGATTTAGAAGCCAAGGACTGTGGAAGGGATTGCTGCAAGTTTTAAAAGCAAGCTGCCAGCACTTTAAGAGCTGTTTACATTGTTCTTCTCTCAAGCAGCGGGGGCAGGTTGTTGCATTTCATTTCTATGTTGACAGCTCATAGTTATTTAACTGTCGTTAGAATCTATTTATTTGCAATAAGTAGCAATTATTTTACGTACAGGAAGGTGGTCTGTGTTTTCTGTCAACCTGGGTCTAAATAGACATGTAAACTGGAGAAGTGTGTCTGTGTGGACAATATCTTTAACTCTGGCGGTAACTCTGGAAATAGAGGAGCTTCATTTCCAGCACGCTTCCCCATGACACAAAGCATCCACAGATTGTCTGCAGTCACTTCATGGGCAGTCTGTTTATCCAATCTAAAATCTTCACAACTCTGTCACATTTCCTCTTATCCTTTACTGCTCTTCAGTCTTTCCACGTGATTTGAATTCCTTACTCTTTGAAGCATGTCAATAAAATCTTTCCACTTTGAGGTCTTAACCTGTGCACAGTACTCAAAGGCAGGTCAAATTAGTGTTTTAAAAAGGTTCAGCCCAGCTTCTAGCTTTTGTGCTGTACCTCCATTAATAATGCCTACACTCCCACAAATGCTGTGAGAACTGCTCAGTTACCTTTAAAGATTTGTGCAACCAGGAGGTGTCCATTTCTTTTTATACTTTTCTTGCTCAAGTAGTGCATCACGTACAAATTTAAAATGTTTTCCCCCATACATACAAGCGATTTTATGTTCCCACCTCCTTCTGCTCCTCTGCTGGAGAACTCTCTTCTTCTGTAGCTTCCATTGCTGCTTCCTTCTGTTCTGCAGTTTCATCCTTTTCAATCTCTTCCTTTGCTGCTTCTTCCTCCAGCTCTTTCTCCAGGCGGCTCACAAGCTGAGCCTTTGTTCCCTTGAAATTCAGATTCCTTGCTTTCAGCTCTCGACGGAAGTCTTCCACCTAAAATTATGATAAAAATTGTCAGAGCCCAGTTGTTGTTCGAATCCGGGAAAGCAGTCTGCCGTTCGTGCACTGATGCCCACACAAGTCTCATCTGAGGTGCAGCAACTCGCTTTGCTTTGGAAACCTCCACAGAGAAGACAGAAAGGAAGGAATCTATAAGAGATTGAGACTGTCAGAACACATCTGATAAGGTGTCAACTCAAAACTTATTTCTCAAAGCAGCAGCAAAGAAGCTCACAGTATGGGGGTGACAAGGATAACAGATTGTTAGCTGACAGAAATCAGGCAGGAGACATAACTGGATGATTTTCAGCTTGGCAATATATAACAAATTTAACATGATCAGTGCTGTGGCCTCGAATCAACAACCATTATTTTCCAATGAAGAGACAAAATGTAGTTTTTAATAACACAAAGTCAGGTAGAAACGGAAGTTAGAAGCAGGACTCTATCTACAAGGGATATAAATATGGTAAATAAATGAGTAACAATTTGGCAGATGAAGTACATTGTGAGAAAATGTTAACTTGTCCATTTTGGCAAAAAGAAAGCTGATCATTTAAGTGTGGAGAAAGGGATCGAAAAGCCCGGCAAACAAATCACAGTTAGTTATGCAGGTTCATCAAGTAGGGGAGGTATAGTGCAAGGGAATAAGCATTTATAAACAGTGACAGTTTGCTAGTTATACTGGACCTTAGTGAACCCACATTTGGACGACTGCGTACAGTCTGGTCTCCTGACTTGGAAATGGATATAATCGCATGATGCTCAGTTGAGAGAAGATTCATTTGACTGATTTTATTCATTCATGGAATGCAGGTGTTGCTCGATAGGCCAGCAATTATTGCCAGTTGGCCTTGAGAAGATGATGGCAAGTTACCTGCTGAACTACTGCAGTCCATGTGCTGCAGGGACACCACAGTGCTGTGAAAGAGCGAGTTCCAGGACTTTTGACCCAGTGACACTGAAGGAATAGCCAAATAATTCCAAGTCGGGATGGTGAGTGGCTTGGAGGGGAACTTGCAGGGGGTGGGGGGTAGGGGGTACTTCCATGCATCTGCTACCCTTGTCCTTCCAGATGAAAATGGTCATGGGTTTGGGAGGCGCTGTCTAAGGAGCTTTGATAAATTCCTGCAGCGCATCTTGTTGATGCTACACACTGCCGCTACTGATCGTCAGGGGTGGAGGGATAAATTCAGAAGGTGGCGGATGGGGTGCAAAGCAAGGGGTTGATTCAACTGAATGGTGTTAATCTTTGTGTGCTGTTGCTGGAGCTGCACCCATCCAGACAAGTCGACAGTGTTCCGTCCACTTCTGATTTGTGCCTTGTAGATGCAGTGGGGAAATCAGGAAGTGAGTTCTTCGCTGCCTCTGACCTGCACTTGTGGCCACAGGACCTATATGGTTCAGTTCTGAACTGGTCCAGTTGAGTTTCTGGTCAATGGCAACCCCCGTAATGTTAACATTAATAAGAATAAAAGGTGACCATATTGAAATGTTCAAAATTGAAAACAATTTCGATAGGGTAAAGGAGGACATTGTTTCCACCAGCTGGCATGTCAGTGACGATGGGTCACAATTTCAAGATTGACAGCAGAGTTAGGCGTGAGATGAAGGGAAACTTATCTATTCAGAGTTGCAGCAGTAATGACAAAAATAAACCTGCAATGCTCCTGAAGGAATGAATACTGGTCAGGATAGCAGAGAAATCCCTTGGTCTTCTTTGAATCCTGGGAGTGGGATGATTCCCATGCAGACAGGCTCAATTTCAAGCCTCGTGCTCTTGACTGCACCTCTGGCTTTGGGTTCAAGTTACTGGATTGGAGCTCGAACCTAGTCTCCTGACTCGAGAGATCTTCGCAATCAGTGGTGATATACGCTGAAGCTGAACAAGCAGCTTCTCATTGCTCAGCTCTGACTGTTTTAAAGGTTGAACATTATGTGTATTCACCATCATTGGCTGTGACAGACTCAGGTTCAAGATTAGGATCAGGATGCAAGGGCAGGATTGAACACGGGTGATGAGATTTCAAGTGAAAACAGAACACAAAGCGATAACAGTACCATGAAGTGGCACACACACAGATAGGAGTGCGAGGTAGGAATGAGATGTAGAAGTATGTCTCACTTTCATAGTTTTCAGGTCCAGACTGCTCCACTGGGTTGGAGTGGGGAGTGAGTCTTCTCCCTGCTCTTCCATCTTCTCTTCAGGCTGAGGGGAGAACCATGTCTTACATTACTCTGAGCAGCCATCAATATTGACTAAGTTCCTTCTCCTATCAGATATCACAGACAGATTGTCGTTGCACCAACCAGCCACATACAAGACTTGGATTTGACCCTGTACTGTGCCTGGTCTGGAACAGCCATCACCTGGAACATGAGATAGTCTGGATAATCATCCTAAACAAGAGATGCCACCCCTAGTGAACAGGCTCATAACAGAAACGGAAGGGAAGTTTCACAACACAGAGTGCTCACACATACACATGCACACACAGTCTCACACACAGAATGAAGCTCCATATCCTTATCCACTCAATAAAGTAGCTTGTTTCTGACATCCTCCTACCCATCTGCCCTACCCTGTAACTGTGCACGATCAAAGCCCTCTCTCTCCAATTATGCTTCATGCAACACCAGCTCTGCCAGGCTTCACAACTTTGCTCTTCAAAGTCAAGGAACGAGACACATTACTAACAACTAAAAAAAAGTGTCAAACACTCCCAGGACAGGTCCAGCATAGGGTTACATACACAGTAAAGCTTTCATTGCACTGCCCCCCAAACAGTCCCAGGACAAGAACAACATAGGGTTGCACACCAAATAAATCTCCCTCTGCACTGTCCTGAACTATCAGGCCCAATATCCTGACAGGTCTGCAGTATCAGGGTGTTCAGTTCCCCATTCCTGCTCTGGCTTCCAACTCCTCTATTGCTTCCAGATGCAGACGCACTCCCAGAAGAACATACTGGCAGGTTGGGACATGGAACATAGACTATAACAAAGGAAGACACACTTGAACAGCATCACTGAAACCCTTGTGGGCATGGGGCAGAGAGGATGTTGCTATCAGCTCGCAGCACTGAGACGGTCAGGGAGAACTTTGACTATTAGGAAATTTGAGTTCATATGGTCCAAACATCATTCAGCTACTTTAGTAGTTACAGCCATGTCAACACTATTCTAGATTGCTACAGAGTGCACTTCAACAACCTACACTCACAGCTTTATCACCTGACAAACCTCTATCACCATTTGATCTAATGTGGAGCAACTCCTAATTTCAGGCTGAGATGTAGCCCTCACCCAACTACAGTCTGAGGTGAACATGGTGATTGTAAAACACTGGGGTGCAGTACCGGTGGGGACAGGTCTGTCACTGTGTAACAGTGG
>JAHRHZ010000003.1:255184-272289 GCA_024137785.1 Ginglymostoma cirratum
TGGGGACAGGTCTGTCACTGTGTAACAGTGGGGTGCAGTACCGGTGGAGAAAGGTCTGTCACTGAGTAACACTGGGGTACAGTACCGGTGGAGAAAGGTCTGTCACTGAGTAACAGTGGGGTACAGTACCGGTGGAGAAAGGTCTGTCACTGTGTAACAGTGGGGTGCAGTACCGGTGGGGACAGGTCTGTCACTGAGTAACACTGGGGTACAGTACCGGTGGGGACAGGTCTGTCACTGTGTAACAGTGGGGTACAGTACCAGTGGGGACAGGTCTGTCACTGTGTAACAGTGGGGTGCAGTACTGGTGGGGACAGGTCTGGCACTGAGTAACAGTGGGGTGCAGTACCGGTGGGGACAGGTCTGTCAATTTGTAACAGTGGGGTGCAGCACTGGTGGGGACATGTCTGTCACTGTGTAACAGTGGGGTGTACAGTACTGGTGGGGACAGGTCTAGCACTGTGTAACACTGGGGTGTACAGTACTGGTGGGGACAGAGCAGTCACTGTATAATATTGGGGAATACAATACGGTGAGACAGAGTTGTCTCTGTGTAACAGTAGGATACTTTACTGGTGGGGACAGTTCTCTCTCTGCATAACAGAGGCACACGTCTGTTGCTGTTATGAATTCTGCACCAACAACTGCTATGCCACAACTGAAGCAGCCAACATAGGACCCTCCATATTTGTTATTACACTTTTCGTATGGCTGTTATGTTCACAGCCAGTGTTCAAATTTTGGGTGAATTAACCAATCTGCTGTTAGTATCCCATTCCCTCATCACTGGAGAACTTTGTTGTCAGGTCACATTTTCAGTATGTATCAAAACCTTAGTCCAGAAGATGTTCGTCTACAGTTTCTGTGAATGCTACAAAAGGACAGGCTTAGTTGTTCCTAACTCACTACATGCTCCACCAGTTATAAAGCTCTGTTCTGAATGGATACCTGAGTCGGAGCAGGACTCTTTGGGAAAAACTGAGAAACAGTCTTTGGAGTGTTGGTTCGTCGAATGAGATGGTAATTACACCATAAGTGTTGGACTGAAAATCCGACGTGGAAATGGGCCACACACACAGCAGGCGCTCCTTACATTAGTGGGAGATTGGGAGCTGAAGAGAAAGAGGCTGTCAGGGGAAGGAACAACAATTGTCTGGAAAACTGTATCATAAACAGTGTTAAAGGTGTGGACAATGTCACAGATATAGGGTTGTATGTGCGCGCGTGTGTGTGGCAAAGATGTGATGTTTGGTGTGTGTTTATGTGTGCGCGTGTTCTGCACACATGCCACCTCATGTTTCCTTAAACAGAGCTTTTGGAAGATGAAGCATTTCTCCTTACTATAGGCTTCAGCCAGAAATACACAGTCTGCTTTTCAGAGTGGACAGTGTATATTCTTGACTCCGAGACAGTGGGTAAAACGGGCTGTTCAATTCTGGAGCTAAACATCGTGTTGATCTTGCCTTCTATAACAAAAAGAGTTCCGAGGAAGGGCCACTCGATCTGAAAAGTTAACTCCATTTCTCTCCACAGACGCTGCCAGACCTACTGAGCTTTATCAGAAATTTCTGTTGTTGTCTCTAATTTATAACGTGCAGTTCTTCTGGTTTTTATTTACTTTCTCGATGTAGATTTGCTGTTAACCCAGAGTACAGTGGACAGATGTTACATACCCCAGTCCACATCACATCATGCCAGGAGACAGGTGATTCACCTATTTCCTCTCGTGCTGTGAGGATTCAGAGACTGACAATCACCCCATTTCCCAGAGGAAACAGTGACTGAACATCCTTAGTGCTGACTGAAGGTGCTGTGGATAATTGTTATCCTTAAATCCAGTTTCAGCTCTGTCCAGAAACAGTGACAAATTGTGTTAGCAGTGAGCATAACTGGAGTTCCCTTTACATTTCCTCCACAACATAAGAGTCACAGATTGAGAAAGCACAAATGTCAAAACTTGTTCTGGAATCTAACTCCAGGAAGGAGAATGCAAATCATTATTTAGGTGCTGCTCCTGTACACATAGTGATGCTAGCTCTTACCCTGACTCTGTTTAAGGAATTGAGAGGTGGACAGTTGCTGTGTTTGAGAATGACTCCCCCCTCCACATTCACACAGAGTGCCGAGACGAGCTACAATAATTCTCCGCTCCATTGTTTGAAAATTTCAGGGACAAAATCTTTTAAGGACGTCAAATGGTCACGTCATCTGAAAGCTACTGGTCATCCCTGCTATGGTAGTGGAGGGGTACCACTGCGCACGTGTGTGTATGAGCAGGAATGTTTGTGTCAGTGTTGTGCAAGAGAATGGAGTAATAAAAAAAGATTAAATGCCTCATCTCGGTCCGTGTCCTTGTGCTCTGCCTGGTCTCTGTCAGTCAGCTGTTGCGTGTATCCCAGGGACAGTGCGTCCCACTCCAAGCGAGTAGGGAGGCAATGCCAAACATCCGGCAGAAATACAACCACAGTCTCCACGCGGGCTGGGAGCAGCCGCCCTTCACGGAGCTCTCCAGGCTGATGGTAGCGAATCTCAGCAAAGCGAAACCTGTCACAAGGGAAGAGTATTACTGGATATAGTAGCACACACGACCAGAAATCCAATGCTCACAGTCGACTGTTCCGCGTCACCTCCCAACCTTCCAATTTCACCCCATTTTCCCAGAAGGATTAATTTCCCACTGCACTGTTGAGTAGATGCAGACAGGATCAGCTGCAAATTTACCAGAGGATTCAACAGAGATAGAGCGCTAGTGGCTCAAAGTTGGGCGACAGCTACTTGATGAGAATCTGAGGAATTGATTTGGTTACACATGGGCTCTTCCTTGTCCATTCTCAACATGTTCCCTCCCCCACAGAACACAGATGTGGACATGAATGAACACCATTCAGCTCTCTCACACACACAGGGGGAGGGAGAGAACAAACGTCGGGGGTGGGGAGGGATACACAGGGGACAGAGAAAGGGGAAAACACTGGGGACAGAGACAGAGAGGGAGAGATAGGAAAAACACGGCGGATAGAGAGAGAGACAGAGAAAACACGGGGGACAGAGACAGAGGTAAACACGGGGGACGGGGGGGAGACAGACAGACAAGAGGGTAAACACGAGAGAGACAGAGAGAGAGAGACAGAGAGAGATAGAGGGGCAAAACACGGGGACAGACAGAGATAGAGAAGGTAAACACGGGGGACAGAGAGACGGAGGGGGGAGACGTGGGGGGCATAGACAAGAGGGAAAATGTAGGGGAGGGGACAGAGAGAGGGAAAACATGGTGGGGGGGACAAAGAGAGGGAAAACACAATGGCGGGGGCAGAGGGAAGGAAAACACGAGGGGACAAGAGAGAAAACATGGGGTGGGGGGGGGAGGACAGAAAACATGTTGGGGGGAGAGAAAAAACACAGGGTGGGCGCAGGAGAGAAAATATGGGGATAAGAAAGAGAGAGAACGCATGAAAGAAAACTAGAGAGCATGCAAGAGCGAACCCTGGTGTACAAATAAGCAAGAGAGAAAGAAAGAGTGAGGAAATAAGGGAGGGAAACTGTGAGAGGGTAAAAACAGAGACAGAGAGAATGTAAGCTATTAAGAAAGTCAGTGAGTGAGGCAAATAGAAACAGGGACAGTGTGAAAGAGAGAGAGACAGAACAAGACAGCCCATGCCATTTTCACCCTCTGACCTGAACTACCTTCCACTGCTAGGCTAATCCAGCAGGGTCAATCAAGACTAGCAACAAGTTGTCCTTCACAGAGCTCCTTACAGTTCTCGATTTACAAACACACTCAACTCAAACTCTCATTACGTTAGATACATCAAACACAACATAAACAAACAGGCTCATGATAATGAGACAAGACTTCACTGCCAAGAAACTTTGTTAGCTGGACACAAGATGGACATGGCCCAAGCAGAGAATTGTCTTTTAACATTTGGGATTTCCTCAGCATTTATCAATTCTTTATCATTCAGAATATTGACACAGGAATCCCTAAGGATTCAAACGAAGGACACAGCAGCAAATGACCAGAGGTAAGGTGTCAGCCTCCTGGCTGCTTACAGCAGAAACATCATACTTCGGGTGACAGGACACCAGCACAACTTCACAGAGCACTACAAGAATGGCCTTGTGTTATTCCAATATGAAATTCTATTTGATGGCCGTCCAGTTAATGGCTCTAAAGATCCATGACCACAGCTGCCCAGTCCCTCACGCTTTAGTTGATGCTTTCACCTGCCTTTAACACATGGCCCCTCTGTGATGTGCATGTGTTATCCTAGAGGACACACCTCTCCGTGTCAGCGTGCAGCACCGCACCTTCCCTGTTAGCTGCATATTTGGAAGTGGTGTTGAACTGATGGATGAAGCTGTTCCATGCACCGAGCCCTGCAATGCCCCAGCACTGAACGACTGAGTGCACAGTTGAACTAGATAGTTTTCCTCCGGTGATTCAAGATAATGCACTGTGTTCACTTCGGTGACATTCCTCTCACACCCATCAGGGTGACCTCACCATTGTGTACAGTAACATGCAGCCATGCCCACCACACACAACCCAACCCGCTCTTCGAGGATGCAAACTCACCACTGAGTGCAGACGCTCAGGTCAATGCCTGTCAAGGACTTTGTGGTTCGAATGGCTGTCTTGATAAGTACCCTGGGATCCTTCTCTGGACTGAGGCCATCAAGGGATGGAGACCATGACCCTCCAATCAGTACAGCCTCCTCTTTGCCCTTCATCCCCACCAAGAACTGCACAAAGGAACAACAGAGAGATTATGACTAGAATTAAATCCACCTAAAAACAAAGGCCATGAAGAAATGACGGCCCAATCTGCACCCTAATGAACAGGCTATGAACTTGCATTTATATAGCAACTAACATATCTTGTGATATCTCCAAAACTTTCACAGTCAATGGAACATACCTGAAATGTAGTAGCTATTGCAACTATCACAACTTACCTAGGAAGAATGCACGAATAATAATGTTCCACAGCCATCCCAAAATGTATAAAATACCAATCACACCCCCAGGGTAACCAATTTGTTTGACTCACTGGAATTGTAGACAAAAAATTCACACCAGGTTTTGTCATTCATAAAAAGTAACACACACGTCAATAAATTACAGAGGAAAGGATTAATAACCTATTGCTGTGACTTAAACAATTCCCTTTAAAAATCCCAAATAAACACGCACACAGATATTCATGATTAAATCAGACAAAAGACAGACAGTTTGGTACAGATATTATGTGGGAATAAAACTACAGGGAAGGAACAAAATTCCAAAGATGAAAAGTCCAGATGATGTCAGTTACATTGTCTCTCATTTCAGCAATGATGACATGCTCCTGTCTGTGAAGTGACAACTGTTCTTCATTTCCATAGCTTATCAGTGGGCCTCAGTCTTTTCTGATAGAAATTCCTCTTTTAAATTTCTTGGTGTTTCTGTCATGTCACTCACACCAACAGACGTGTACAAAGAAAGATGTTTATTGTTTGTAGAGGTTACTGGCTGCTCTGCACTTCCAGGTCTGAAACAAACTGCAGCTGGAGCAGTCACTGTTTCCATCTCTCTAAAACTCCTGGTACCACTCTGACTCAGTAATGCAACAACCTCACTGCTCTAATAGCAAAATTGTCTCGCATAGCCAAAATGTACAATCCTAGACATTTTCTCTCCCCAAAAGTTAGACAACTCTCATGACAGTGCGGCACTCCCTCAGCGCTGCCCCTCCGACAGTGATGGATCTGATGTCGTGGAGTACAGTATCAATGACCTGTTGATAATGACTACTGGTGGCAATGAGCTATGTATCTCAATCAGAAATATCAAAAACCAGAATATCCAAAAATGTGAACCAGTGGCCTGCAGATGGATTTATCTGGACAAAAACTAGTTGCTGAACTTTACCTCACTGCAGAGTGTATGACTTCCCTTTTTCACACCTTATCCATCCAGTAGGATACCTGAACGATAGGAAATTGGTGAACCAGGACTGGAGTAAGGTCTGACTTAAATGTCCCTGCTTTAACAGCTGACAGTGTAATTACACACAAGCACAACCTTCTATCTACTTCCGGCTCAAAGAGCCTACGCCCCAGCAGGCAGTCACTAGCACCATGAGATCACCAGAGAAAAGCCCTTTTGCAAAAACACATGGCTGTGAACCTACCTTGATCAGTTTGTTAGGATGTTGAGGAACATCAGCTGTCTCCTTTGGGGCTTCAGCCAATGTGCACGCCTGGCTGTATAGCTTCTGGAGGTCAGGGCATGACAACAGTATCACCTAAAATTTCAATCAAACTCAGCAGTGAATAGGCTGGAGACAAGCAACAAACAGAATTTCAAATTCAGACAAAGCTATCAATGGGAAATTACAGCACACAAAACAAGCATCTAGCCCTTCAAACTGTATTAACTCTTCACTAGGAATGATCCGACACAACTTGATGACTATGTACTTGCCCTGTATTCCTGTTAAATAAACTTAATACTCGCTGAATAGTTTTGTGCCTTATGCTTAGGTTTCAACTGTAAACAGATTAAGAATGTGTGCTGTTTGTATCTGTGTTAGTGCTTATGAGGGACCGATGGGGAGCTGCACGGAGCCTGTACGGCGGAGGCAATGGCCGAGTGGTATTATCACTGGGCTGTTAATCCAGAGACCCAGATAATGTTCTGGGGACTGTGGTTGCAATCCCGCCACGGCAGATGGTGGAATTTGAGTTCAATAAAAATCTGAGATGAAGAGTCTAATGATGACCATGAAACCATCATCAAATGTCTGAAAAACCCATCCGCAAACCCATCTGGTTCACTAATGTCCTTCAGGGAAGGAAACTGCCATCCTTACCTGGCCTACATGCGACTCCAGGCCCACAGCAACCTGGGTGACTCTTAACTGCCCTCAAGGAAGTTAGGGATGAACGATAAATGTTGGCCTAGTCAGTGATGCCTACATCCCATGAATGAATTAAAAAATGTCAAGGGATAGAAATACCATAGCCAAGTGCACTAGGCCCTGGGCTTATTTCATATACAAATGACCTGGATGAGGGCGTAGAAGGATGGGTTAGTAAATTTGCAGATGACACTAAAGTCGGTGGAGTTGTGGATAGTGCGGAAGGATGTTGCAGGTTACAGAGGGACATAGATAAGCTGCAGAGCTGGGCTGAGAGGTGGCAAATGGAGTTTAATGCGGAAAAGTGTGAAGTGATTCACTTTGGAAGGAGTAACAGGAATACAGAGTACCGGGCTAATGGTAAGATCCTTGATAGTGTGGACGAGCAGAGAGATCTCGGTGTCCATGTGCACAGATCCCTGAAAGTTGTCACCCAGGTTGATAGTGTTGTTAAGAAGGCGTACGGTGTGTTAGGTTTTATCGGTAGAGGGACTGAGTTTCGGAGCCGTGAGGTCGTGTTGCAGCTGTACAAAACTCTGGTGCGGCCGCACTTGGAGTATTGCGAACAGTTCTGGTCACCGCATTATAAGAAGGATATGGAAGCATTGGAAAGGGTGCAGAGGAGATTTACCAGGATGTTGCCTGGTATGGAGGGAAGGTCTTATGAGGAAAGGCTGAGGGACTTGAGGCTGTTTTTGTTAGAGAGAAGAAGGTTAAGAGGTGACTTAATAGAGACATACAAGATGATCAGAGGATTAGACAGGGTGGACTGTGAGAGCCTTTTTCCTCAGATGGTGACGGCTAGCACGAGGGGACATTGCTTTAAATTGAGGGGTGATAGATATTGGACAGATGTCAGAGGTAGATCCTTTACTCAGAGAGTAGTAAGGGCATGGAATGCCTTGCCTGCAGCAGTTGTAGACTCGCCAAATTTAAGGGCATTTAAATGGTTGTTGGATAAACATATGGATGATAATGGAAAAGCGTAGGTTGGATGGGCTTCAGATTGGTTTCACAGGTCGGCGCAACATCGAGGGCCGAAGGGCCTGTACTGCGCTGTCATGTTCTATGTTCTACACTCTGATTGACATTTAAACTATACATTGCCAGAGGTCTCACCTTAGCACTGTAGGTGGAATCTGCATCATCAGGTTCCACTTGAGTCTCTTGTTCCTCATCCAGGCTTGATCCTTCCTCCATCACATGGAAAACGCATTTCTGTCCTAACTGTAAAGGTTCACTCAATGGGAATGTATTCACCCAGCAAAGCTTGCTATCAAAGAACGTATTAGGGATGTGGAGACAGGGATATCGGCGCTGGACCTCGATTGTGTCACAAGAAGAGCTGTAAGAAAGAAAAAACACTGCAACAACAAAGACTGTCTGTCTGCAATTTAAACGCAGCACCAACACCTAATAACAACTTTCTTCCATCAAAATACTATTAACAATTGAGGACATTGCCCCATAAACACTCACAATACCCCCCTCTGCAAGGCAAGTCCCACTGATCCTGTCAATTGTGGTACACAATTCACCACAGTCCAGCTCAACAGCTTTGAACTCCCAAACTTGTTTTCTGTCCTAGTCCTGTAGCGACCCATATTCCAACACCCTGTGAAAAGTCACACTCATCCTCACCTCACCATCATGTGGACCACTATTTGAAATATATATTTACATTGAATGATTGAGGAAAAAAGGAAGGTTTTCTCTCCCCCAACAGTTTGGACATTGTCTGGACGTAGTTTCTTGGAAATAAAGCCAGCAGTGTAGAGTGTGCAGTGGTTTATTTGCATTTTCCTGGAAGTCAAGTGACTTTGGAGAAACAGTTTTTAGCTTTAAGGAGTTTAAAGATGGGGTTTATCACCTTATTTTCTGTAAAAGCCTGGCTTTGAGAGGACTAGGGGTCTCTATGCTAGCAATGGTCCAGCAACTCTCTCTAGACTTAAAAGTTCTGACTCAAGAGTCAATGTAACAAAGATACCACTGCAGCGACAAGAGTCTTTCCTGAAATCCTTCTCTTTGAAGAAGTCTGTGGGAAGCTGATAACTCACCAAATAACAGTATTTGTCGACCTAATAAATCCTGAACATTTGGACCATGACCATATTTAAGAGACATGTGCCATCAATCCACAGCTGTCAGCAATTCAGCTTTGTCAATAGGAAACAGCAGATGTGAAAAGTCATCATGTGTGACATTGTTGGTGAGATAATCAACATATTAATTCCAATTTTCCCAAAACTCCCATGACTTGAGGACAGTACCATATGTTTAGAAGGCATCAAGTGGAACTTGTTTCATTTTACAAATGGAGAGTAACAGGCATTGTGGATAAACAGGAACTGGTGAATGTACCGTAATTTTCTGAAGGTACTTCGTAAGGTACGCTGTGAATCATTGCTACAGAAAGTAAAGGCTCATGGTATGGAGGCAGCATATTAATGCTAGCCGTATGCAGAGAGGAGGGATAACTGGGTCTTTCTCTGGTCAGCAAGACGTAACAAGTGGCATGCCACAGGAGTCAGTGTTGGACCTCAACCATTTATAATTTATCTAAATGACTTAGATGAAGGGATGAAGGGATGAAAGGTATAGTTGCCAAATTTGGTGACAGCGTAGAACAACACAGCACAGGAACAGGGCCTTCGGCTCTCTATATCATTACACTTCTCTAAACCAGTCCCACCTGCCTGGGCAGAGTCTGTATCTCTCTATTCACTGTCCGTTCATGTGCCTTTCTAAATGCCTGTGAAACTTTGCTATTGTTTCTGCTTCTACCACCTCCTCTGGCAAAGGGTTCCAGACACCTATTACCTTCGGTGTCAAAAATTTTCTGAAAAACATATACCATTTAAACCTCTCCTTCTCATCTTAAACCTATATCCCTTCATATCTGACATTTCCATCCTGGCAAAGAGACTCTGATTGTCCACCCTATCAAAGTTTCTCATAATTTTATCTATTTATATAAGGTCACTGCTCGGCCTACAACACTCAAGCAAAACCAAAACAGGTTTGTCCAACTTCTGCTTATAGCTAATACACTCCAATCCAGGCAACATCCTGGTAAACCTCTTCTGCACCCGCTCCAGAGCCTCCAAATCCTTCCTATCGTGTGGCAACCAGAACTACACAGTCCTCCAAATGTGACCTGACCGATGTCTTCTGGACTTGTAGCATGACTTGCCAAAAATTAGATAGCAAAATCAGTTTTAATGTACATACTAATAGGCTCCAAAAAGATACTGGTAAGACATAGGTTAAGTGAGCAGTTAAAGAGATTGCAAAAGCAGCGTAATGAGCAAAACATGAAATGATGAATTTTGCCTGGATTTTAAAAAAGCACTGAAAACAAAAAATGCTGGAGATCACAGCAGGCCAGGCTACAGCTTTGAGGAAGAATCATCTGGACTCGAAACATTGCTCCCTCTCCCCAGATGCTGTCTGACTCGCTATGATCTCCAGCACTTTTGGTTTTCAGTACAGATTCCAGCATCTGCAGTAATTTACTCCGATATAAAAAAGAAGCAAGTTATCTAAATGGTGACATAACTTATTGATCAGTGACAACCATGAATGTGGTTTGTTTGGACTTTCAGTAGGCTTTCAAACAAAGACCCATGAGAGATTAAGGTACAAAATTAATACGGGGCAGGAATGGTTGTTGGACGTTCTGAGGTACAGATGTTTCAAAAGAAATAGGGAAGGAGGTAAAAGAAGCGGGAAGTGGCATTGCTAATCAGGGATGGTATCACAGCTGCAGAAAGGGACGTCGTGGAGGAGGGTATATCTACTGAGTCAATATGGGTGGAAGTCAGAAACAGGAAAGGCGCAGTAACTTTATTGGGAGTTTTCTATAGACCCACCCCCGCCAATAGCAACAGAGACACTGAGGAACAGATTGGGGGACAGATTTTGGAAAGGTGCAGAAGTAATAGGGTTGTTGTCATGGGTGACTTCAACTTCCCAAATATCGACTGGAACCTCCTAAGTGCAAATAGTTTGGATGGAACAGATTTTGTCAGGTGTGTCCAGGAAGAATTTCTGACTCAATATGTAGATCGGCCGACTAGAGGGGAGGCCATATTGGATTTGGTGCTTGGCAACCAGCCAGGCCAGGTACAAGATCTCTCAGTGGGAGAGCATTTCGGTGATAGTGATCACAATTCCCTGACCTTTACTATAGTCATGGAGAGGGATAGGAGCGGACAGTATGGGAAAGTATTTAAGTGGAGGACGGGGAATGACAATGCTATTAGGCAGGAACTGCAGGGCATAAATTGGGAACGGATGTTCTCAGGGAACTGCATGACAGAAATGTGGAGGTTGTTTAGGGAGCAGTTGCTGCAAGTACTGGATAGGTTTGTCCCTCTGAGGCAAGGAGGGGATGGTAAGGTGAAGGAATCTTGGATGACAAGACATGTGGAACACCTAGTCAAGAGGAAGAAGGAAGCTTACTTAACCTTGAGGAAGCAAGGATAGGACAGGGCTGTAGAGGTCTACAAGGTAGCCAGGAAGGAACTAAAGAATGGATTAGGAGAGCTAGAAGGGGGTATGGCAGGTAGGATCAAGGAAAACCCCAAGGCGTTCCCTGCTTATGTAAGGAACAAGAGGACAGCCAGAGTGAGGGTCGGGCCAATCAAGGATAGTGGAGGGAACTTGTGCATGGTGTCGGAGGAGGTAGGGGAGGTCCTTAATGAATACTTTGCTTCAGTATTCACCAGTGAGAGGGACCTTGTAGTTTGTGAGGACAGCATGAAACAAGCAGATATCTCAAACAGGTTGATGTTAGGAAGGACGACGTGCGAGACATTTTGAAAAACATGAGGACAGCTAAGTCCCCTGATCCAGACCAATTATACCCAAGGTTATTACAGGAAGCGAGGGAAGAGATTGCTGCCCCTTTGGCAATGACCTTTGCATTCTCACTGTCTACTGGAGTAGTACCATATGATTCGAGGGTGGCAAATGTCATTCCCGTATTCAAGAAAGGGAATAGGGATAATCGTGGGAATTAGAGACCAGTCAGTCTTACATCTGTGGTGGGCAAATTATTGGAGAGGATTCTGAGAGATAGTATTTATTTGGAAAAGCACAGTTTGATTAGAAACAGTCAGCATGGCTTTGAGAGGGGCAGGTCATGCCTCACAAGCCTTACTGAAATCTTTGAGGATGTGACAAAACACATTCATGAAGGTAGAGCAGTGGATGTGGTGTATATGGAATTTATCAAGGCATTTGATAAGATTACCCATGGTAGGCTCATTCAGAAAGTAAAAAGGCATGAGATTCAGGGAAATTTGGCTGTGTGGATACAAAACTGGCTGTCCAACAGAAGACAGAGGGTGGTAGCAGACGGAAAGTTTTTAGCCTGGAGCTCGGCGACCAGTGGCGTCCTGCAGGGATCTGTTCTGAGACCTCTGCTCTTTGTGATCTTTAGAAATGACTTCGATGAGGAAGTGGAAGGGTGGGTTAGGAAGTTTGCCGATGACACGAAGGTTGGAGGAGTTGTGGACAGTGTGGAGGGCTGTTGTAGGTTGCAATGGGACATTGACAGGATGCAGGGCTGGGCAAAGAAGTGGCAGATGGAAATCAATCCAGGAAAGCGTGAAGTGACTCATTTTGGAAAGTAAAATTTGAATGCAGAATACAGGGTTAATGGCAGGATTCTCGGCAGTGTGGAGGAACACAGGGATCTTGGGGTCCACGTCCATAGATCCCTCAAAGTTGACACGGTTGTAAAGAAAGTGTATGGTGTGTTGGCTTTCATTTGACAGGGGAATTGAGTTTAAGAGCCGTAAGATTATGCTGCAGCTCTCTAAAAACCTGGTTAGACCACACTTAGAATATTGTGTTCAGATCTGGTCACCTCATTATCGGAAAGATGTGGAAGCTTTAAGAGAGGGTGCAGAGAGGAGATTTACCAGGATGCTGCCTGGACTGGAGAGCAGGTCTTGTCAGAAAAGGTTGAGGGAGCTGGGGCTTTTTTCATTGGAGCGAAGAAGGATGAGAGGTGACTTGATAGAGGTGTACAAGATGATGAGGGACATAGATACAGTAGATAGTCAGAGACCTTTTCCCAGGGCGGAAATGACTATTACAAGGGGGTTAAATTTATAAGGTGATTGGAGGAAGATATAGGGGAGATGTCAGAGGTGGGTTCTTCACACAGAGTGGTGGGTATATGGAATGCACTGCCAGCAGTGGTAGTGGAGTCAGATAATTTAGAGACTTTTAACCGACTCCATGCACATGGAGGATAGTAAAATGTAGGGTATGCAGGGTAGATTGATCATAGTAGAACAATAGGTCCACACAACATTGTGGGCCGAAGGGCCTGTACTGTGCTGCACTGTTCCATGTTCTATATTCTAAAGCCAACGGGATTTTTTGGGGGGTTGGTGGCAACTGTACTGAGTTGGATAGAAAATTGGTTAGCAGTCAGAAAATAAACTGTAGGAATATACAGGCTGGTTCCCAAATGGAGGCGGTGACTACTGGGGGAATGCAGGCATCAGCACTAGGACACCAGCTCTTCACAACATTTATTAATAATTTCGATGAGGAAACTAAATGCAATATCCCCAAATGTGCAGATGAGACAAAGCTGGGTGAGAGGGTGCAATCTCAGCGGGATGCAGACATCGAGCAGTGTAATTTGGACAAGCCAAGTGAGTGGGCACATGTATGGCAGATGCAGATTAACATGGATAAATGAGAGGTTGTCTACTTTGGTAGCAAAAATAGGGAGGCAGGTTATCTGAATGACTATAGACAGGGGAATGTGCAACGAGACCTGGGTGTCATCATGCTGAAGGTGCAGTAGGTGCTAAAGACGACAAATAGTATGCTGGTCGTCATAGCGAGTACCAGAGCCGGGGTGGGGCTGCAACAATTATACAATGCCTTGCTGAAACCACACCTGGAATAGGGCGTGGTTTTGTTCTTCTTATCTGAGGAAGGACGCTCTTGTAATAGAGGGAGCACAGCAAACATTTACCAGACTGAATGCTGGGCTGGCAGGACTGATCTACGGGGAGAGGATGAATCAGTTAAGATTATATTTGCTGGAGATCAGAATAGTTGGGGGTGGGGGATCTCATCAAATAAAAAATCTGAACAGGATATGTCACAATCGATACAGGAAGGATGTTCCCAATAGTGGGTAAGTCCAGAACCAAAGGATAAGGGTAAACTATTTGGGACTGAGATGAGGAGGAATTTCTTCATCCAGAGAATGGTTAGCCTGTGGAATTCGCTATCATTGAAATCTGTCGAGGGAAAAACATTGTATGATTTCAAGCAGTTGGATTATAGCTGGATTATACTAGAGTAAAGTGATCAAAAGATATGTGAGAAAAGCAGGAACAGGTTTTTTTTTGAGTTGGACGATCAGCCATGATCATAATGAATGGCAGAGCAGACTCAAAGGGCCAAATAGCCCCTGCTCCTATTGTCTGCGTTTCTATGTAAATATATTGAAGGTAGCTCAGAGAAGTTTTACCAGACTCATGCCTGGAATGGGCAGAGTTTCTTTTGTAATGTGGATAGGTTGAACAAGTTACACTTGTATTCATGGGAGTTTAGAAGAGCAAGATGCAACATGATTGAAACAAAGTCCTTAAAAGTCTTGACAGGGTAGATATGCAGAGGATGTTTCTGCATATGGGAGGGTCTAGAACTAAAAGACAGAGCTTAAAAATTAGGGGTCACCTATTTCAACGGAGGTAGTGAACTTTTTCCTGCCAGAGGATCCATGACTGTTTGAAACACTCTTCTTGAAAGGGAGGTGAATTCAGTGTTGTTGAATATTTTTAATGCCGAGGCAGATAGAACCTTGTTAAAGGAGTTGGAAGGTTAACAGAAGCAGGGAGGAATGTGGATTTCAAATTACAATCACATCAGCCGTGAAGAGATGTACAACACAGAAACAGACCCTTTGGTCCAATTCATTCATGCCGACCGGATATCCTAATCTTGTCCCATTTGCTAGCATTGGGCCAATATCCCTATAAAGCCTTCCTATTCATGTAGCCATCCATACCCTTTTAAATATTATAATTATACTAGCCTGTACCACTTCTTCTGGAAGCTCATTCCATACACGCACCACCTTCTGCATGAAAAAGTTGCCCTTTTGGTCCCTTCTAATCTTTCTGCTTTCACCTTAAACCAATGCCCTCTGGTTGTGGACTCCCCTATTCTGGGAAAAAGACCTTGTTTGTTCATCCTATACACACCCCTCATGATTTTATAAACCTCTGTAAAGGTTACCTCTCAGCCTCCGGTGCACCTGAGTAAGTAGTAGAGCCTATTCAGCCTCTCCCTATAGCTCAAACCCTCCCAAACCCAACAACATCCTCGTAAATCTTTTCAAATTTCACAACATCTTTCCTGTTGAACTGTTGGGCAGACTCGAGGGGCCAAATGGTCTACTCCTGTTCCTGATTCATATCCTTGTATATATGTTCACAGTCTAATGCTGAATTCCCAGCCATTGGCCAACAGGGTGTTTTTCTTCTCTACTTGTTTTTTTTTTTAAAAACAGTCCATCATCTTTGCAGAAACTTGTCTTTTTGTGTTGTGTTAACTGTGTCTGCAGTGGGATTAAAGGGATATAACTTTAATCTGGAATCATAGCTAGCTGTGAACCAGAGTTTGCTACTTGCTCTAAACATAGGCGTTGTTAGAATAAACAATTCTTTTGAGTTTATTAATGATTCTTTCATTTTTGTTAGTGGTATAGAAGAGAAGCATTAGCCATTTTAGTAACAGAATCAACATATTTCCAACACTATGCAATCTAGGGAGCAGCGGGGCTTCATTTTGAGCACATTGTTCCCGTCACAATCAGAACAGTGTGAGAAATTGACCCTTGTTCCATCACCATGTGAGGAATCAGACACTGAACGGTGCAAAGCTTTCAGAGATGTGACAATTCACAATGAAATGAGGTGATCGGCCGTGGAAACACTTTTCCACACGGATCAAAAGCAGCTGGAAAAGCACTCTGGACCAAGAATGACGTGAAAATTCCCTGGGTCAGGACTCAACAGGTGCAGCCAAATGCATCTCATCTTCCCAGCAAAAGCAGATCTAAAGACACCACGATATTTAAAGAGACCGTACCAGTCCAGCGAGAAGCGGGAGTACTGCACACTGTATGAAGGGATGTAATGCCGTGCTTTTTTTGCTGGTCCTTCCCCTGAGCCCATATCCTGATATCGTTTCTGGGAACTGCCCTGGCCGCCCAGACGCTTGTAATTGTCTCTGTACAAGAAAATAGAGACAATGTCAAAACACAAAGACAGATTTCAAACGTAACATACCCCTCCTCGGACTAACATGAAACCACAAAAATAAGTCTGGGAGTTTGTGAGGTCCAAGTCCTAAGACTTGCTCAACAAGTTTAATTTCTGTATTTAAAAAAAACCTTCACTGTGGCACGGTGGTTCAGTAGATAACACTGCTGCCTCACAGCACCAGGGAACCGGGTTCAATTCCACCCTCAGGCAACTGTCTGTGAAGTTTGCACATTCTCCCCGTGTCTGCGTGGGTTTCCTCTGGGTGCTGCGGTTTCCTCCCACAGTCCAAAGACGTGCAGGGTGGGTGGACTGGCCATTCCAAATTGCTCATAGTGTTCAGGGGTGTGTAGATTAGGTGGGTTATAGGGGGATGGGTCTGAGTGGGATGCTCTGAGGGTCGGTGTGGACTTGTTGGGCCGAAGGGCCTGTTTCCACACTGTAGAGTTTCTACGATTCTGTGACATCCCTTTCAGTTTCAACATAAGCCGAGCTCACAAACTGCTATCTTGGAGTGGACAAGGTTTAGACTGGTCCAAGAAACAGTAGCTCACAGTCCACAGCAGCTTAAAAGTGGCTAGCATCTGTTCCTGTTACAGTCATCCTTGTTGAACAAGACTTTGTTAAACCAACATTAATTCAGGGCACGTTCAAACCTTTCAGGTTCTTTTCGAGAGAATCGACTTAATAGTGGTGACCAGGTCAGCCAAAAGCATACCCAAACTCTCAGACGCTGTCCTCCCACAGACAACAGATACCTTGAAGCAATCATGTTTGAGTCCTCCACCTCCTCAGCTATGATGCTAGTTACAGTCAAATAGCTGTCTAACACAAGATAACAAGCATGGGGCTGGATGAACACAGCAGGTCAAGCAGCATCATAGGAGCAGGA
>JAHRHZ010000003.1:295099-314647 GCA_024137785.1 Ginglymostoma cirratum
CCTCTGTACTGTCCCTGTGATAGTGTGGAACTCCCTCAGTACTGACCCTCTGACAGTGCGGCACTCCCTCTATTGCATTGGTATCATGTGGAATGTAAGGATGGTTAGTATGAGGTTGAGGATGAGGCTGTAGGTACTTAACATTGAGGTATTGAATTTTCATTTAATTTTCTGTAATGCTTTTCTGGAAGTTAATGCCTTTCTCTCCCCTCAGCCCCACTCCGCCCGCTCACTCTGTCTCCCATACCCTCAAACCCCTCTATCTCAGGCATACCCTCCGCACCAACTCAGTTACTCAGCCTCCAATCCCTGTAAACTCCCTCCGAATCTTGGCAAAGTATGCGAGGAGGACGGTTCGCATTATTGGATAATCACACATTCACCTCTCACCATTGCCTGGCCACAGTGTGCCCGAGTCTGATGCCCACCTCTTCTGTAAGGAGGAGTGTTGCTTGTGCGCAGGGGGCTGCAGTGAGTCAGGGAGCTCGCATTGGGCATTGAAGCTGTGGGCAAGCAGTTGAGTCTCCCCGTGCCCAGGCTGTCCTGCCCATTGTAGGAACACTGCTGCTGACCCACAGCTACAGTAATGTTGAAGGAGCTCCTAGATGGCCGAAAGAGAAAAAAACACACAAACTGTACTGAATGCAAACACATCACATACAGCATTGAACTGAAGCTCGAAAGCAAGTTGTCTCAGACAGTCCTTGTGCCCTCCCGCTCCCTATCGCTTGGCCAGTGGTTGCTGACCGCTCCTTTATATCTTACCAATTGCTTCTCTTTCTGCCTCAGCTTCTCTTCCATCTGTAGTTTGTCTTCTTTCAGCAGTGAGTTCCTTTCTTGAAGATCAGCGATTTTATCCAGCAGACGGCATACCTGCTCCAGATACTTGTTGCTGGGAACCTTTGAGGCTGATCCTTCCCCTCTGGCCTAAGAGACAGAGAGAGAGTGAGGGAGAGAGAGACAGTGTGTGAATGAGAGAGAGAGAGAGAGAGAGAGAGCAAGAGAGAGAGACAGACAGACAGACAGAGAGAGAGACAGAGGGACACAGAGAGACAGTGTGTGAGAGAAAGTGAGAGATAGAGAACGTGAGAGACAGAGAGAGAGGGAGAGTGAGAGGACAAATCCAAGTAGATAGTCACGAGCCTATCTGCAGCTAGCTCCAACTAACAAAATTACTCGACGTGCATTCCCAGATAAACCTGTTGTTTTCCAAGCCTCAATATCAATACCCAGCCAGAAAACAACAGGTAAAGCTGAGAGGGTCGGCAGTGACAGAAACAAAATACTCCCGGCATTTCACACAGGGACCAAAGACACTGAGTGACAAATAATTACAGGAAATGGAGGATTCACTCACTCACAGTCACGGACACAGTCACATAGCTTCCTACAAATTAAACTTACATTGGGTCATTCTACCTGCTATTGTTACTGTCTAAAGAGTCCAGGTGGAATAATCCAGAAAGAGCTGGGGGTCTTTAATGCTTCCATTGCTGACCATGAAGCAATCAGATTGTTGTCTAAACCCGCCTACTTTCCTAGTGCCTGCAGCCTTTCCTGCATAGCTCCAAAAAGCCAGGCAGTGGAGGATGGAGCTGGAACTTCATCATTACACACTTAGAGAGTTTATTCACAAAGACAGGTATTACAAACACGCATCTCCAAACTCGATGATCGCTGTTTCAGTCTGTTCCTAACGCACCATGAGCGACTCCCCAGACACTGCCGTCGGTAGGGACTGGAACAAGGTCAGTCAGGCCGACCTCATGGAATCTGAGTTCCCTTACTGGAGCTGTTAATCTGGGCCAAGCAGGGAGCCCTGGTTGACTGACAGAAACAGCAATATCAGAGATTCTGCTCACTCTCGGAGTTGGCTCTGAACTAGCTGGGTCAGTGTCATGGACAATGACGTGTGAATAAAAGGTAACTTGGTGATGGGATACCAGCCTTCACGGAGTTAAATCACCCACTGTGTGCAAACAAGAAAACGCTCGACTGCTATTCAATCATCACTTGCCCCATCTGATCTATATGTGAGGCCAGTGCCATGGCAATGACTCTTATCCTGCCAAATAAAAACCGAAAGAACTGTGGATGCTGTAAATCAGGAACAAAAACAAAAGTTGCTGGAAAAGCTCAGCAGGTCCGGCAGCACCTGCGAAGAAGAAAAAAGTCAGAGTTAACGTTTCGAGCCCAGTGACCCTTCCTCGGAACCCTTATCCTGCCACAAATGGCTGAGGAAGTCACTGAGCTGTAGTCAAGAAGGCAGCTCAGCAACACAGAGTGATTGAGGGGGAGTAACTGTTGGCCTGCTCACATCTCCAGAATGAATGTGTTGGAGACACAAACACTGACATACAGCGCTGATCTACCGAGATACTGGCCCCTGCACACACTGTGACACACCAAACCGCAATGGAGTGATGAAGGGTTAACACAGAGTGCTGTGGGACACACTCTGTTAGACAAGGTGCATTGTGAAATTCCTAAGATTTCTCCTGGGTTGAGGTAGTGTCTCTGGAATGTGAACCATGCAAGTTGGGATCAGATAACATGCCACAGCCTTACGGAATTCTTTACAGAGGGATCATTGCACCCTGTTTGAGGGAGTTGGATTAGGCAGAGCTCCAGCAATCCGTGATCAAAATGGTATGAAGCTGGTTTGAGCAGGGAGTCACTCTCAGACAGAGTTTGGTTTCAGGGCTCTCCACACTCTCTCTTTGGCACAACTTGGAAGAAGAGTAAGTGAAAAATGCTGGACCAAATATTTATCCCTCAGTCAACATGTCAGAAAAAAGACCGATGATGTGTTCAATTCCACACCGCTCTTTCTGGGATCTTGCTGTGCGTGAACTGGCCTCTCTGTATCCTGTATTAGGGATTGCACTCAAAAATACTTCAGTTCTGAGATCCTTCAAGATATTGGGAACCGACTGATGATGCTCTGGAAATGTATGTTTCTGTCATCCACCCAATGAGAGTTCATCACGGTTCAGGTTCTGACCATGAAGAACTGCAAAGCGGGGAGATTGGAGTTGGTTTTCTACAGCGTGCGAGTGACAGGCAAGGGGTTATATAGAAATCCTTTCTCTCACCCAGTGGTGGAATATTGTTGTTCTCCCTGCCCTGGCTGTAACAACTTTGTGCTGGGTCTTAGCAGCCATCTCCACTCAGCACCCAACACTGTCATCGGAGATGTGGTCCAGCTCAACTTTCTCAGCTCAGTTCCTTCTGGCTCCTGTGACTACATTGACTCTGAACTCGCCTTTCGGGGCTGCCCGAAGAAATATCCCATTCACTGCGACCCTCGCCTGCTCAGCCCCTCAGCCTCCGTCAATTCAGCTGCTCCCATACTCAGATGCCCGCTCAATATTTACACCAAGCCCTGCACCTCCCCATCACTTGCTAAGCCCAGCCATCTACTGCTAGGCCAGTGCCCTCTCCATCTTTCAACATTGTTACCTGTGCCACTTACCTGGAGGTGACGATTGATGCTGTTGGTGCCTAGGGTCCTCTGAAGGGGGTAATGGGACCCTGGCACTGTCCCCTTACCGTAGTTGGACAGCGTAGGTTGTGACTGGGCCAGGGGCCGCAGTAAAAGGAGCGAGTGTCTTTGGCTGGCTTGGCCAGGCGGAGGCTCCCAGGGTCGACGTGCCTCTCCCCGTTTCCGTGATAATGTTCTCTGCAGCACTCGCTGCAGGTTCGGATGGACTGACTCCAGAGGGGGCAGGGGGCTGGTCCGGACACACCCCTCTGAGTTTCGACCCATCTCCAGGTCCAACTGGTCACAAGTGGCCATGGGATCCTGAGGGATTTACCACAGACTGGCAGGTACTGACTGGAACCTGAGCTCCACTCCAAACTCTTCTAACTGAGACTCGGCAGTGAACTAAAGTCTCTGACAGATCACTTCCCCCCGATCCGCTCTAGAGATCCATCAGGCTGAAGGTTGACATGGTCACCCAGGGTTCTCCCACCCAACAGTCCTCCTCCAAAAAAATCCAAACAGCAGGCAGCAGGGAGGCAGCAGCTGTCAATATGTACAGCTCCAGTCAAACGCTTCGTCCTGGAGTCACTGCAAACTGGAGAATGTAAATTCCTCCAGGCTAACTGGGATTCTTTGAGAAGGCAGGTTCACACCCACAGCGTCTGCTACTGGACGAGAAACACACCCCCTTGAGCTGGCCACACAATCATCGTTTCTTGCACAGCCAGGGGATTCAAAAGACTGAGGTTTAACTTCAGGGATGGACAGGCTGAGGGAGAACATGTACGTATGGGACCGAGAGAGAAAGGGGTCGGGGCTGACCAAAACCAGAATGATGAAGAAAAGAGGGACTGAGAGAAACATTAACACAGGGCACGGCACGTCTGCGAGAGAGAAACAGTCAGAGTCAAAACACAAGCAAGGAGAGATTGCTACAGAAAGCTAGAAAGAGGAAAGATTAAACAGAGTTAGACAGAGAGAGAAAGAAAACAAAATACAAGAAAAGGCCGAATGAAAATGTGGAGGAAGAGACAGGGAAACTGAGAAAGGAGATAGTGAGTGATATCCTGGTGATGGCAGAGAGAGCGAGGGAAAGAAAGAAAGCAGAGAGTAGGATTAAATGATCATTCTCAGTTTGTGACCAGTGAGCTACTGTCAGGATTAGACTGGGAACCAGTCCCGATCCCAATCGATACTCGAACTCAACTGGAATGTGAGTCATGAGGAGGATGCAAACCACCTTCAGGGGATTGAGACTGAGTGAGAGAGCCAGATACTGGCAGATGGTTCTTGGTCTGTGTGTATATGGGGAAGGAATTTAAAATTATTGAATCCCTCCAGTGCAGAAGGAGGTCATTCAGCTCATCGTGTCTGCACAAACCCTCTGGAGCATCCCGCCCAATCCCTGTAACCCTGAGTTTCCCCACAGCTAACCCACCCAGCCTGCACATCCCTGGACACTACAGGACAATTCCCCATGGCCAATCCACCCTGGCCTGCACATGTTTGGACTATGGGGGGAAACCAGAGCACCCAGAGGGAACCCACGCAGACACAGGGAGGCCACGAAACTCTGCCCAGTCACTCAAAGCTGGAATCGAACCCGGGTTCCCAGTGCTGTGAGGCAGCAGCGGTAACTACTAATGTTGAAATCGTCAAAGTTTTAGAGCTAATATAGTGTGGAGCTGGAGGAACACAATGGGTCAGGCAGCATCAAAAGAGCAGGAGAGTCGACGTTTTGGGCCTAGACACTTCATCAGGACTGGTGAAGTCCTGAGGAAGGGCCCCGACACAAAACATCAACTTTCCTGCTCCTCTTTTGCTGCTTGGCCTGCTGTGTTCCTCCAACTCCACGCTGTGTTATCTCTGACTCCAACATCTGCAGTTCTTGCTATCTCAAAGTTTTAGAGCTGTAGCTTACTTAAGACGGAGAGTTCCTGGTGTGTGAATGGGAATGTATTTTCACTAGGAGAGCTTTACAAGAGGACAATATAAGACCATCAGCCTGTTTTCGGTTGGAAAGATAAGATTTGAATTTTCTCCGGTTGGGGGAAACACCCAAAGTTTGGAAAGTTTTTGTTTTCTATTTACAGAAATCCTGGCTGAAGTTGGATGCGTGATATAGTTTCTCCTCAAGAAAGTATTTAGTTCAGAGAATTTAGGACATAGGATACCCCAGTGTAAGGGGTGTTAGTGTGAAATTTCCAGACCAGAGTGTTCGGTTAGATTGCAGAATCGGTATTTGAAGCTCAAAGTCTAGGCTTGATTATACAAACACTCAGGGAAGCAATGTTTGTCAGTCACCTTTGATGTGAACTTGCTTCCAACATGTGGTCATATCTGAGGCAGCAATGCTCAGGTTGTCACTTACAGCATCAGAATCTGGCTGTGGATATCATGATATTGAAGGCTCCAACATTCATTAGAGCTCTATTGTACACAAACATGACATTCCTTGAGCAACTAGTGACCTGGTGAACCATAAGTTAGAGAGTGACCAACATCCGATAGAATGTCATGCTTTGTGTGGTCCAAGATAAGATGGGATGCGATTATGAGACCCTCAGGTTACATGCTCTCACAGGCGTATTAACCTCGAGACACAATGCAACAACACTGAAGCGTACAAGCATGAAGCTGGCTTGCGGAGCTTGCTGTGTATTCTTCACCTTCTGTACAGGTTCCAGTCAGGCTGTGCTGTGATCTCACCATTTTCACTTCCAGTCCAGCAAACAGCTCACCTGACAGAACCGTGTGGAATGTGAAACCTGCTTTGAAAGGCAATGGAGCTAATCTCAGCTGATTACACCATCCAGCAGCAGACAATGGGCTCTGGTAACTTGGCACAAATACATTCATCATCCAAACATTCAGTCTCTTTAAATCAGCTCTATAATTACATACAGCTTGACAGTGAATCCCCATCATTACAGTTGTCTCAACTCGCATCCCAGACACTGAATGATCTGCAAAGCATTTGCTGCATTGTTGGAATTTCCTCTTTTGTTGAATGTTTGTACCCAGACTGCGTGAGGGTGGGACAGCAGGATACAAAATTCACCTCCATCAAAGTGAGAATTACCACCAAGGCCACTGCCAAGGTTTCAAGGGAGCATCTGAGGGCCAGAACGAGAAAAAAAAAAATCCAGGGATGGGGGAAATAAAGTCTGAGAGGGAGAGAGTGAGTGAGTGCGTGACGATGGATGGACGGGGAAAGAGAGAAAGAGTGTGTGCAACAGTGAGACTGTGTCAGAGAGCGTGAGTGTGTGTACACGAGTGAGAAGAGTGAGTATAGGACAGTGACTGTACGCAACGAGACAGTTGATGCGAGTGAAAGAGCATGAATATGTGAGAGCTTGTGAAAACTGTGTGAGAGTGCACATGTGTATATGCGCGTGTGTGAGAGAGAGAGAGAGAGAGACACGGAGGACTGAAACTTGTTATATGCTCACTCTGACTCTCAGGAGCAGTGGGTGAAGTCAGAAGTCACTCAGATTTATTTGGAATCACCAGCTTTCAGAGCACTGCTCCTGCATCAGGTGAAAAAGAGCAGTGGGTGGCGAACTAATCCATGTCGTGCTTCATTTCTCGCTGTGTTGCTCCTCCTCCTCCTCCTCCTCTCCCAGCCTGCTCACCAGCAATGAGCCTTACGGGAGTGCCTACCATGGCTGACTTTCTGACATCACTGATATTACATTCAGAGTAGGGAGGGTGGAAAAAGCAGATGAAGGTAACGAGAGGGAAGCAGGTACAAACACCTTCAGGCCCTCTCACCCAGGAAGCCTACAGCAAAACCTCTGGACTTGGTGTCTGTGTAGACATTGGAGGACAGACTCCAACATCAGAGCCTGAGCGCAAGCTTCTCCTGTAACAGGAGCCCAACTTCAAAAACCCACTGAGTTGATCACACTGGGACTCAGTTTGCCACAGAGATGGTAGACGTTCATGGCACGACATGAGGATCACAATTCCTTCATTTCACCGGGTAAAGATCCCAGAATTCTTTCCCTAAGGGCAGTGAGGGTCAACGCACAGCGCGTGGACTGCAGCGGTTCGAGAAGGCAGCTCACCACCACCTTCTCAAAGGAGCAACTCGGGACAGGCAATAACTGCTGGGCCCAGCCAGCAATACCCACATGCCACAAGTGCAGAAGGAAAAAGTACCCTGCAGTCCCACAAAATGCCTGCAAAGGCTGGTAGGGGCCTGACTATGGCACTAGCTGCAGGCAATGCCCAGCCACTGGGAGGCGCTGGACTCCAACTGAGGAGCCCAGGTGAAACATTGAGGGCAAATTTGGCCAGTCCCATCCCTGGGACGAAGGGGGTGTAGTGTGATGAAAGGCCGAGTATATGGGCCTGTGCTGTTTGCAGCTTAGAAAAATGAGAGGCAATCTTAGAGACAGATCTCCCTCACCGAAGCTTGATACAGTGAACACAACACACACACACAGACAGACAGACGACAGGGAGGTAGGGTCTCAGAACAATGAGTCAGTTAGATGGAGATGGAGATGAAGAGAAATCCCAGCAATTAAACAGGAGCCTTCAGAATTCTCAAACCATAGCTATGTGCATGGCTACCGAGTACATCAACATGGAGAAAATGTGGATCACAAAAAAAAGGCATCAGGCAGAAAAGTGAACGAAGATCAAAGATAAGCTGTGATCTTTTGAATGGTGGTACATATTTCAGGAAGAGAATGGCCTGCTCCCACCTTGTGTTTTTCGAACTGTTATTCTTATTGAGCCTGTAACCAGTGAGTCTTTCCTCAGGAAAGATTGGCTGGATTCATTTCTGAGTATGAAACACAGAGCTCGGGGTATGTGAGAAAGCCCAAACTTTCCACCATCTCACTGTTTCTCCCAGAGGCACATGTTCCAATTACACCATGATAAGTCCATGCTCAGGAATATGGCCCCCCTACCACAGTGAGCTGCCAGAACTGAGGGAGTAGTCCTATCAGACATGTCTGACCACCCCTGCGTCCAAAGACCCACTCTGGAAGTTCGAATGCTTCACCAAGGCTGGTCCTGCCAGCACAATACTGTAGGAGTGTGGCACCTCTTGCAGGGCAGCATTACTGGCAAAGGCACAGAAAGAAAGGTCCCAGTCGCCTGGGATCCAGCTCCCAGGGAAGATGGGGAGGATAGGGGAATTAAAGGCTGGATGCAGATTATCTGGGAACAATTGCGTTGTTGTCTGTGGGATCTCGCTGTGTGAAATTAGCTGCTCTGATTCCTCAGTGACAGCAGTGGAAAGGCCCAAGTGAATGCACATTTGCCTTCCAAACGAAAAGATGACAATGTCCACATTCTGCAAGGAAACAATTACTTTACAGTGGCTAACGTAGAGTCCTAAACAATCCAGGTCGAAGATTCAGGAAACCTGTAGCCTTCACGTTGCTGCTCGGCCGAGGTCAGAGATTAATCCACAAAATGCCATCATTCCTTTATTAAATCAATACGTGGGTATTAAACAAAAGGGGATTTGCAGTGGTCGTCTGGTGGGTTACATTGCTCAGCTCAAGAGCTGCCCTCTGCTTCCTGGAACCGTTTCTGAGCGTGTTTCTCACAGTACATCTGATCACGAAACCAGAAGTGGCCTCTCATACTGAGGTTGAGACCACAGTCAGTGCAGACATAGCACTGCTGGTGCCGGTAACAGCCATCTCGAATCTTCACCGCCTCCGTCCTGTGACATAACAGAAATGACAGCTATGACAGAATCCAAAACCGCCAGCCCTCAGTCACCTCCCCCAACCAAACACCTTCCATGGCTCACCCCATACAGGGCTCGATCCCAGGCTGTGGGGACAGGGAGGGGGAGAGCAAGAGAGCGAGCACAAGACCTCCATGTGGGAAGCAATTGGGTCCAAAACTGGTGCGTTACGGAACCGAATAAAGAACAGGCAGCGTCTTTCTGAGAGAGATTACTCCCTGAGCCCATGTAGCTTTGCTTTCTGTACAGCCACCTCCTGCTGCCCGTTTCACCTCCAGCTGATTATATCTCTCAGACCACACCAACTAATACTCACATAATGTTTGATCCACATTTCTCACACATACGATACTTGGGCACTGGTGTGTTTGGGGCCAAGGGAGAGAATCTTCCAGGGAACTGAACTGCTGCTCCTGGTAGAGGGTAGGGGAGAAGGAGAAAAAGAGATTCTGTCACACACAGCATCCAGACTTCCTCCTTCCCCAGCTACACTATCCGTCCTGTTCTCCCCTGCTCCTGCACCCTCTCTCGTCTCTCCCACACTATCCTCCGAACATACCAAAATCTCCTACTCCACGCCCAGCTAAGCCAAGCCCCTCCTCACCATCCTGGTCTGCATCCAGTGCCTCTTGAAGCTGACGGAAACGGTTCGACTGTCGAGGGGGTTCCTTCGCAGCTCGATTCTCCTGGATCATCTTATAAACCTCTGAGTCTTTGTCGATTCGGTTTGGGGAACGAGGATCTGGGACCCTGGGGGGCAGTGAGACAAACGGGGTCGTGGACAATACACAGCTACCCCACCCCAGCACCGCCCACCTGAGCACTGTTCGTCCCAGCAATGCTCACCGTCCACCCGAGCACCGCCCTCCCGACACCGCCCCGCCGAGCGCCGCCCTCCCGACACCCCGTCCCGCCGCCCGGCCGAGCGCCGCCCTCCCGACACCCCGTCCCGCCGCCCGGCCGAGCGCCGCCCTCCCGACACCCCGTCCCGCCGCCCGGCCGAGCGCCGCCCTCCCGACACCCCGTCCCGCCGCCCGGCCGAGCGCCGACCAGCCCACCCCACCCCGAGCGCCGACCATCCCGCCGCCCACCCCACCCCACCCCGAGCGCCGACCATCCCGCCGCCCACCCCACCGCCGTCCACCCCACCCCACCCCAGCGCCGTCCACCCCACCCCACCCCAGCGCCGTCCACCCCACCCCATCCTGCCTGCCCGAGCACCGCCCACCCAAGCACTGCTCAGCTCACCCCTTGCCTGGGCGGGGGAGGGGAGGGTAGGGGTGGGGAAAATGTTTGATAAACCCCTGTGGATCGAGCAGCAACACAGACAGCTGCAATGATGTGGCGATGTCAGCGATGGACTGGTGAGGACACAAAATTAAATCAGAAATCATGTGACATCAGGTCATCACCCGACAGGTTTACTTCAAATCACAGGCTTTTGCAGCGCTCCTCCTTCATTACCCTCTGAAAGCTGGTGATCTTAAATCAACCTGCTGTACGATAACCTGATGACTTCTGAGAAAATATAGTTACAGATTCAGATGGAGTGACAGGATTAAAAGCTCGAATCATAAATTGCAACTTGAATTCCTACAGTGCATTCGATAGCGATACTCCAGCTGGAATATTGTGTACAGTTGTCGCCACCATGTTGTAGGGACAATGTGTACACATCCGAGAGCGTGCAGAAGCAATTCACAAGAATGGTTCCAGGAATAAGAAACGTCAGTGATGTTGAAGAAATTGGGACTATTCTTCTTGGACAGAAGCAGCCTGAGGAGGAGGTTTGAGTGTGGGCTGGACTGTGTAGAAGGAGAGAAGCTGTCGCCACTTGTAAAAGGAACAAGAACAAAAAGGGTAGTAAGAACTGCCGTTGCTGGAGTCTGAGATAACACAGCAGGACAGGCAGCATCAGAGGAGCAGGAAAGCTGACGAACAAACGGGGCACAGATTTAAAGCTACGTGCAAACAAAGCAAGGGTAATGTGAGGGGGAAAAAAAACTTTTTCACACAGCAAGTAGTTAGGGTGTGGGATGCACTGCCTGGAAGTGCGATGGAGGCAGGTTCAACTGAGAGGCATTTAAGAGGGCACTGGATGGTTATTTGTACAGAAACGGTGAGCAGAAAATGGGGAAAAGGCAGGAGAATTGCAAAGTGCCACAATGCCCACTTGGAGAGCCAGCACAGACCTGATGAGCTGAATAGCCTGCTCCAATATTGTAACACTCATGTGAGAAGACACTTCACAGGAACGGTTCGTGTTTGTCATCAACCACATTAAGGATGAGCAAATGCTCAGAAGGAAGTCAGCTTTCTGAAGGAGCAAGGGATCGAACCAGAGAGCGAAGGGCCCAAGTAACAGAGTACAGTGATGTCCTGCCCCCACACTATGATCTGAACCTGCCTCGTTTATGTCGCTGACCAGCTGTGAGAAAAGTCTTTCTTTGGCTGTGCGATGTCCTGAGGTGGTGAAAGGTGCTGTTGAAATGCTAGTCCTTATGTAAACAGTGTGTGAGACCTGCAGACACACTGACACATACCCTTTGCTCAGAGTAGCGGAACTGGGAGAGTGTGATCCTTTAGTCTGATGCCTCACCTCCGAGGGACTCGAGTCTGTGGACAGGCTCAGCCTGGGCACAGAGCAGGAACTGGAGATGGGAGAAAGGCTTCTGTGGCTCCTGATTCCTGCCTGGAATCCCTGAAACAAACAGAGGAGGCAAGAATCAAGACACAAAAGCATCAAACCTGCTGGGTGGAAGAGGAGAAAGGCCCTTCAGCCCCTCACCAGGACACTGGGTGAGGGAATATCCTCCACACAGATGGGCCTCACTGCTCAGGAAATTCCTTTTACCTCCATGGGCTCACTGCCCCCTCACTGTTTGCAGTAGCTCAGCACCAGACAGACAGCCCAAGAGTCAGCAGGAGTCACAGTGGTACAGCATAAATCCCGCCCCTTCCAGCACAACACATACACACACAGCCTCCCTCTCAGACGCGCACACACAGCCTCCCTCTCCTTCTCAGACGCGCACACCACAGACAGACACCCGGGATATGTGTCTCTCCCAGCAGTTTTGGGATTACTCACCTTTGGCACCGTATTTCCCCAAAATGCTGCATCCTTCTCTTCCGAGCTCCAAACTGGAGATACAGACCTGGAACAAAAAGAGAATTCTATCAAATGTTCAGCACCATTCGCAGCTCCTGAGATACTGAAGTATTGAAGGGTATCGGGAGCCTTGGTTTTCTTGATATATATTCATGATCCGGATCATGGTGTGCCGGGGGCAATTTCAAAGTTTGAAGGTAACTTGAAACTTGGAAGAATTATAAACTTTGAGGACAGTGTGGGAATCCAGAAGGACACTGACAGGTTGGAGGAGTGGGAGGACAGTGGCAGATGAGGTTCATTGCAGAGATGTCGGAGGTGATGCACTTTGGTCAGACGAACATTGAAAGCCAATAGAACTGTACTATTTCATGAAGGAGCAAAGGGACCGGGGTATGTAGGTGCACAGACCATTGAAGGGGGCAGATGAAGACAACAGTAAATAAAGCAGACAGTGTTCCTGGTTTTCTTGATAGGGGCATACAGTACAAGTACAAACAGGTGATATTCAACGTGAACAAGACAGGGGACAGACCCCTCACCTAGAGGGAGCAGGCACAATTTCCCCCCTGTCCCCAGAAGCTTTGACCAACTTGGACCATCTTCTTGTTTCCATTTAGAAGTGGACTCACCTCCTGTTAGTGTTCGGAGAGACGGATTTCCCATCAGGTGCAGGAGAGAGGGATCGCACAGGTGAGAGGTTTGGGGATCGTGGATTACAGCCTGCACTCCACCCTCTCTCCACGAGATTCTTATTCTCGTCCCTGAACGGCTGTAGGACAGTCTTGGAAAAGCAAATAGGAAAAGGGAAAATTAGTCCAATTTCCTGAAACATTCACCTCCACAGCCTCAAGAACATGCAATTCAATATCTCCACGATAATATTCTAAAAGTCTACACAGTCGATGTACAACACATTCCCTTTTATAAACACAGGCAATAAGAGTCAATTCGTTCACAGTACTGCAGTGCTTCATCCACTGCTGCGCTCTCTCAGCGCTGACTGTCCAACAGTGAGCCGCCCCAGTATTACTGAGGTGATATTTGGATCCTCAGGTGTACTAATATTGGGATAGAATGGGAAGGGGGACTGAGGTAGCTCAGTAATAATCTTGCTGAATGAAGAGAAAAACCCCAACAGCTAAGGAGCTTCTTCCTGTTCCTGACGTTCCAGCTGAAGATTTGGGCTCAATCCCAGGACAGTACTGTCAGCTACGATGCACCAGTGTTAAGAGATTCCCGAGAGGTGAACGGTCCCTAATGCAGCTGGGTACTGTCCCTACCTCTGAGCCAGGAGGCGTGGGCTCATGTCCCACCTGTGCCAAAGGTGTGTAGTAACATCCCTGTACAGGTTGATTCAAAAACACCTGAACACAGAGGCGGGGGAGGGGCAGAGGAGACAGACAGACACAGAGAGAGCGAGAGAGCGCAACGAGACACAGGCAGAGAGCAGGAATGGGAGCGGGAGGGAGGGGAAGAGCGAGAGAGGCAGACAGAGAGAGATGTAAAGACACAAACGTTACTGAATAAGCTAGGGCTATTTTCCCTGGAGCATTGGAGGCTGAGAGGTAACCTTATAGAGGTTTATAAAATCATGAGGTGCATGGATAGGGTGAATAGGGTCTTTTCCCTGGGGTAGGGGTGTCCAAAACTAGAGGGGCATAGGGTTAAGCTGAGAGGGGAAAGATTTAAAAAGGGACCTAAGGGGCAACTTTTTCACACAGAAGGTGTTGCTTGTATGGAATGAGCTGCCAGAGGAAGTGGTGGAGGCTGGTACAATGACAGCATTTAAAAGGCATCTGGATGGGTATGTGAATAGGAAGGGTTTAGAGGGATAGGAGCCAAATGCTGGCAAACGGGGGCTAGATTAATTTAGAACATCTGGTCGGCACGGACCAGTTGGTCCGAAAAGGGTCTGTTTCTGTGCTGTATGTCCCTATGACTCTATCTCAAGGTTGTATTGCCCAAACACGGCGCATGTGAATCGACAGGAACCTGGAGGCACAGCGAATGTAGACAGTGAGCCAGTATAGTCCTCAGAGCAATGAAAGAGATTTGGCCAGTGCTGTGGAGGAAGGCTGGGCCTGAATCAGATTGGAACCACCTCTGTACCTTCCCGAGACACAGCAGGCCCTGCAACCAACTCTCACCTGGAATCTCTGCGCAAGGAAGGTGTCAGTGGGAGATCCATCAGGGAGTCCAGGGGAACCTGCCTCTGGCCTTGGACGACAACAACAATAACAACAAAAAAAAAAATTGAGACATCATAACATTGAAAATCAAATTACTGCCAGTCATTAGGAACACCAGGCCATTGTAGCTAAACTGTCCCATGCTCAAACTTCTCTACACAAGGCATCAGTTTCAAATCCGCAAAGACCCCAGTCTCATTAAAGTCTATCTGCGTCGTAGCAAGGTGTTGTGGCATAGTGGTACTGACCCTTGGTCTGAACCAGGAGGCCTGGGTTCAAGTCCCACCTACTCCTGAGGTCTGCATAACACATCTGAACAAATGGATGAGCCAACATTGATACATATCGTGGTGGTTACTGGATTTAAAAATGCAGGGAAAGATGCTCAAATCCAGAAAGCTGCAGTTTGAGAATATCAGCAAGACATAAATCTGCCGGTGGAAGAGAGAGAGACTGAGGCCAAGGCCCAGGGAAGAGCACTCCTAATCCTCAGCCAGAATATGAACTTCTGTCCCTCAGTGACAGGGTGGGCTCAGGCTGGCCTGAAGTCCACTTGACACACCGGGTTCCTAAACAGTGACCCAGGAAAAGGCAGCACAAGAGTGACGGGGGTGATACACTCAGACTCTTTGATCCAGTGCAGGAATGAAAGCACCGAGACTCAGGGGTGGTACCACAGCTACTGAGCAACAAATATTGACGTGTGCATGGTTAACGGACACATTCGTCATTATCCTGTTTGGGGGAAGATCACTGGGACAGTCCCTCTCATATTAACCAGCGTCAGGCCACAGAGTCAGACAGCATTTACCACCAACCAGCTCCTTTTTGAGGGTGAACAACTGAGGAATGTTCCGAGACCACCTCAGAATACGTTAACCCCTTAGCCCAATGCCCCCGAGCCCATCCCCCCTTTCCTCCCAATCCATTTCCTATGATCTGCTGCCTCAAACAAAAACAAAAGAACAAAGAAATTTACAGCACATGATCAGGCCCTTCGGCCCTCCAAGCCTGCGCCGATCCAGATCCTCTTCTAAACCTGTTGCCTATTTTCCAAGGATCCCTCTGCTTCCTGCCCATTCACCTATCTGTCTAGGTACATCTTAAAATGACGCCATCGTGCCTGTCTTTACCATCTCCGCTGGCAACGCATTCCAGGCACCCACCACCCTCTGCGTAAAGAACTTTCCATGCATATCTCCCTTAAACTTTTCCCCTCTCACCTTGAAATTGTGACCCCTAGTAATGGAGTCCCCCACTCTGGGAAAAAGCTTCTTGCTATCCTCCCTGTCTATACCTCTCATGATTTTGTAGATCTCAATCAGGTCCCCCCCTCAAACTCTGTCTTTCTAATGAAAATAATCAGAGTCTACTCAACCTCTCTTCATAGCTAGCACCCTCCATACCAGGCAACATCCTGGTGAACCTCCTCTGCACCCTCTCCAAAGCATCCACATCCTTTTGGTAATGTGGAGAGCAGAACTGTATGCAGTATTCCAAACGTGGTCAAACCAAAGTCCTATACCACTGTAACATGACCTGCCAACTCTTGTACTCAATACCCCGTCCGATGAATGAAAGCATGCCGTATGCCTTCTTGACCACTCGATCGACCTGCGTCGCCACGTTCAGGGTACAATGGACCTGAAAACCCAGATCTCTCTGTGCAGCAATTTTCCCAGGGTTTTTCCATTTACTGTATAGGTCATTCTTGAATTGGATCTTCCACAATAGCCTCCTCCATCATCAGTTTGAACCCTCTCCCCCTCCAACCCTTTCCTCTCCACCCCTGTATCCTGAAAGGAAGGGGCTCCAGTGGCAGGCACAAAGGTCAGTGGGGATTTACAAAGGGGTGGGCAATGCAGGAGAGTGTACCAGACACACAAACACACTCATGGATACCAACTGCTCTCAGACACCCTGAAACATCGCCCTATTCCTGCTCCATTTGCTGTGCTTATAGACACTGCTTACCCAAGTAACACTGAACCCCAACTGGTTACCATCCAGCCTGCAGCCTGAGCAAATCTGTCCTCTCCCTCAGTCCCTGCATTAGCAGGAGGCCTGGTACCAGAGGCACTGGAACACACTCCATGGCCGCGCAGTGTCAGACTGAGGGAGAGGTGGGTCACCAGAGTATCCCGCATCCTCCTCTCCTCCAAGTGGACCCTGGGCCTTACAGGCACAGCCAGCACAGGATTGACAGACAAAGCTGAGGACTTGCCTCATCCAGTGGCAGGCAGTAATTCTCTGTACTCGGGGACACCCCACCCTGCCAACACAAAGGCCGTGTCCCCAGCATCCAAGCAGCTCTCCCAGCCACACACCTCTCAATGTTGAGGATGAGGTCCCCTTCACACATTCGGATCCTGTTCTGAGCCTCCATGTTGAGCATGTCAGAGGTTTCAGCCCCATTGATGCTGGTGATCTGGTCTCCAAGGCGGAGATCCACTAAATCTGCTTTGCTCCCACTGGTCACCTGTGAGCAGAGAAGGGAAAGAGAGGCGTTCAATATCTGAAGAGTTCTGTTTGTGTCTCTTTATTTACTGTGTCCAGGGCCAGCTGGATGAGTAAATGAAGGACACTGGGATAATTGGCACCAGCAGCAGGCCAGATATTGAGATGTAAGGAGAACTTGTTTTCCTTTTGCAGAGTGAGCTGCTGCAATCCCAGGCATGTTCCTGAAAAGGAACAGCGATGGGAATGGCAGAAACAAAAAAAAAAAAGAGAATTAAATAAATACATGAACGATGTCAGAGCTACACCCATCCAGACCAGTGTGGGGAGTATTCCGTCACAGTCCGGACTTGTCCCATGTCGACAGTGGTCAGGCTTCAGAGCATCAGGAGGGGATTTATTCACTGCACCATTCGAAGCCTCTAACCTGCTCTTGTAGCCAGTGTTTATAGGGAGGGTCCAGTCCAGTTTCTGGTAACCCACAGGACGTTGATTGTGGGGAGTTTAGAGATGGCAACACCAGTGAATGTGAAAGGGGAGTTGAAGAGAAGATTTCCTCTCGGAGATGCTCGTTGCCTGGCTCCGTGTGGAGTCGATGTAACTTTCACCTTCTCAACACAAACTGGATATTGTCCAGCTCAGGCAGCATATGGACACAGATTGCCTCAGGGTGTGGGGCAGGGCACAGTGTGAGGGTGATAGACTACCCCAGATCTTTATGGTGAAGGGACAGTAATACAGGTTGTTTGTCCAGTGCTGGGGTTCATGTTGGGTGACATTGTCACAGACAGGCCAACAGGAAAGTGTTGAAACAAAACCCGATTCCAGCAGCACTGCAGGAGAGGGACCAGCACGAGGCACTGCTCATGCTCCACTCATCTGCATAGGTTGTCAAAACAGCAGATGTGCAGCCACCCAGCATGAGTCAGCATCCAAACTGGCTCACAACCAGTGTCCCACAGAAAAAGTCGGACAATTGACAAGACACCAGGAAGTGTGAAACAGTGGCAATGCAGAGACAGCACTGAAGGGGAGTACAGGCAATGTTTTGTTTTGACCTCAGTTCAATTTTACATCATCTCTTCACTCCCATTGCTAGCGAAACAAGGTGTGGAAATAAACAGCCAAACTGAGGAGCAGGACTAAGGACAAAGTGGCAATTGTTTGGACTGGGTGGAACTCAGAAACCATTCCAACATCCTACAACAAGAGAGCTCAGTTTCCACATTTCAACAGAGGGTGAAACAAGATTGCTATCACAAAGGGTGCTCGACTGGTCCAGACGGGGACATGGAGGGCAAGAGTGCACAGCAAGAGCAAGGAAGGGGAAAGAGAGAGTGAGTGAGTGAGTGAGCGAGCGAGCGAAAGACAAAGATCAAAACAGAATGTGAAAGCAGAGACAGACAAAGTGGTGGAGGGACAGCTGAAGGAGAGAGGAAGTGACAAAGGCAGAGGCAGACAGACAGGAAGAGAGAACGAGAGAGAGGAAGAGAGAGAGAGAGAGAGAGTGGGAAGAGGGGGTGGGGGAAATCGCTGAAAATGCTATCAAAGGTCAATGGTGTCGAGGGTTCGGATGGACTCTGGTTCTGAGCTTGTCATCTCTAGGTCTTGAGTTTAACCACATCCCAGTACAAATGAAAATGTCATGATTGTGAACCAACGAAACTGCTGTTAAAACCCAGCGGGTTATTGTAAGTCTAAACGCTATGAACATGTGACTGCAATCCCCATACAGTCCCAGGCCACTGGCTCCTGATGCCTTCAGGGCTAATACAGGGAGCAGGTTAAATGAATGCAGCTCTGCTAGTTACACCCACTTTCTGGGAATGAATTAAAGATAAACACTGACAACTGACAGAGGGCAGGGCAGCAGTATGGGGGCTCAGCTGGATTCACTAGTGGGGCAACATGTGGTCCGGTCCTTTCACACTGCATAGCGCAGCACAGCATCCAGCTTGAAAAAAATCGTGACTGAAGAACTCTCAGTTAAATCTATCCTCATTCTTGTCAATCCCCCTGACTCCAAACAATTTTCCCAGGCCTCCACATTTGCGTAATCGCTCAGTTCCAGCTCCATTTGAGGGAACCCCTTCGAACACCTCATGTACCTGCTGCCTTTGACAGGTCACCACTGCCCAGATTAGGTCTAGCCAGTGTCTGTCCCACTTTCTTTTGCACACAGCAAATGTCCTACTTTTGTATTGTTTGCCCAGAGAAGGAAGGCTGACAATCTCACATCAAGCACTGACACTGAAATACTGCTATCCAATCAATCTATAACCTCAGTCTGACTGCACAATAACATCAACATGACCTGCCTACTTCTCGTCCGACTAACCTCATCACCACCCTCTCCTGGGATCACGGGGACACTGAAAACCTACTTATAAAGTTCCACTGAGATAACAAGGTGTCGAGCTGGATGAACACAGCAGGCCACGCAGCATCAGAGGAGCAGGAAAGCTGACGTTTCGGGCCTAGACCCTTCTTCAGAAACGTCAGCCTTCCTGCTCCTCTGATGCTGCTTGGCCTGCTGTGTTCATCCAGCTCTACACCTTGTTGTCTCAGATTCTCCAGCATC
>JAHRHZ010000003.1:315047-347103 GCA_024137785.1 Ginglymostoma cirratum
TGGCCTGCTGTGTTCATCCAGCTCTACACCTTGTTGTCTCAGATTCTCCAGCATCTGCAGTTCCTACTATCTCTGTAGGTTCCACTGTCAGGAAAACATCAGAGTGCTGCAAGAGCCGACAAATCCATTCACATCCTCGAGAGAAGCAAAGCTTCGATCCTTGCCCCCTCTGCATCCTGCGGTTAATTTTTAACTGCCCTCTGAATGAGCTTTAGGAAGGATGCCCACATCTTGGGACCGTTTCATGGGGAGTGCAGAGGGAGCTTTACTCCTGCACTGTCCCTGTCCTGGGAGTGTTTGATTTAAATTAATTTTCAGTCAGGGCAGGACCAGGCATCACTGGGGGTGGGGGCTTGGGTTGGGGGTGGGCAGTGGTGAGATGGGGAGTTAGGTTTCGACAAAGCTCCCACCACTTTTCCTTGTTTGGAGCCTCAGAGAAGGGAAAAGGTTGTGGAACTGACCGGCTAACAGACTAATCACTTTGGCTACCCATCCAGTGATAGGGGAAAATCCACAGCGTGACATTTAATGTCCAGCTGATTTGGAAGTTGCAAAGAACGTGTGCAAACAGGAATGAGAAAGGAGACAGAATATAGCAAGTAAACCCCAACAACATGCTCATTAGCAAGAAGTACCTCATCACCCCAGCTCCAGCTCAACACTCATTGCCAGCACATTGGAAAAAATAAACCAGCACCAGTACTTACTGGAAGGAGACTAGAGATGGACAATCCTGCAACCTAGACAGGTCACTTCTGCTGAGGATTGGGCCAGGACACTGAATCACAAACCACAAAGAAACAGCTGACTAACTTCAACATTGAGCAGTGACACAGAGAACTCACATGGACAGGAACTGACAGTGAATATGGACAAAGCCTCAATGAGGCTCCAGTGGAATAGGATTGAGAGAATCCTGTTAGAACAAGGGTTAATCCTGGCCTTTCACTGCATCAGAAAGGCATGGGCAGGAGGCACTACTCCTATTGGTTCATGACTGAGCAAACAGAAGGCACCTAAAGATTCCTCCTTGAAAACCGAGGGGAAAATATGAAGAAACCTTTCAGCACAGGGGATGATGGAGGGAGAGAATGGAAAAGTATTTGACATGTGACTAGGCAAGAATGTTCAAGGCTGTCCAGAAATAATTCCTATTGACTTCATCTGCACAAGCCTCAAGGCTTGAGCTGCTATCTCCTGGCATGTACTTGTGTTGTCTGACCCTGCAGTCCAATGTCAAAGCTCCCACTCCTACAATGGTCTGGTGTCCCTGATGCTGCTTGGTCTGCTGTGTTCATCCAGCTCCGCATCTTGCTATCTCAACTTCATTGATCTCTTTTGCTTTAAATTTGAGAGGTGGATATCACTGGCTGGGCCCAGCATTTATTACCCGTCCCTAGTTGCCCTTGAGAAGGTGAGGGTGAGCTGCCTTCTTGAACCGCTGCAGTCCACGTGCTGGAAGTTGACCCACAATGCCCTTAGGGAGGGAATTCCAAGATTTTAACCAAACAACAGTGAAGGAATGTTGATATATTTCCAAGTCAGGACAGTGAGTGGCTTGAAGGGGAACTTGCAGGTGGTGGTGTTCCCATGTATCTGCTGTCATTGTCCTTTTAGATCAAAGTGGTTGAGAGTTTGGAAGGTGCTGTCTAAGGATTTTTGGTGAATTTCTGCAGTGAATCTTGTAAACGGTACACACTGCTGCTACTGAGCGTCGGTGGTGGAGGCAGTGGGATGTTTGTGGATGCGGTGCCAATCGAGTGGGGACTGCTTTGTCCTGGATGGTGTCAAGATTCTTGAGTGTTGTTGGAGCTGCCTGCATCCAGGGCAAGTGGGGAGTATTCCATCATACTCCTGACTTGTAGATGGTGGACAGGCTTTTGGGAGTCAGGAGGTGAGTTACTCACTAAAGGATTCCTACCTCTTAAAGGCAGGCGAGAGAGATGGAGTTTGTCGTTCAGAGTGGGGATGTGGGTGAGGGAAGAAGAGACCATGGGTAAGGGTAAGTGTGTGTGTGTGTGCGCGTGTGTGGGTGGGCGGGGGGCTGATAGAGCGAATGGGAGGACCGGGGGGGGGGGGTGTTTGGAAACTGAAGGACCGAAATCTGGAAAGTTGTGCGTGAGTGAGCTCTCACAGAAATGTACCACAGACGTTGCAATGCTCGTCAGCTCCTGGCTCAGAGAAGGTGGCTGTGTCAACACCAGAGGAAACGTTAACCTTTCCTAGTCCAAACAGTTCCCATTCCCACTCGTACAGCTCTCTTTTCTTCCAGGAAGATTCCTGCTTTCAGCGCTGGGCCACACGAAGCACCGGCGGAGCTAGGCGCTACGCAAAGGCAGCAAACGTGACTCCCTGCCGGATTCGCGCTGTAGCTGACGTTCTAGCAGAGCTGGCCAGCTCGGGATTGCGGCCCCGGGTACTCACCTTAGAGACAGCGATGGTTTTGTGAAAGTCTCTCCCGCCGGTAATGCGGAATCCCCAGGGTCCGGGACCACACAGTTTCACCGTCCGAGACATCTCGCTGTGCGGCTACACACCATCAGCCCGGGCGCCCGCCCCTTAAACCTCGGGCTCCACCCTTCTCTCTCTCTCTCCTGTGGCTCACCTTCATTAGAAATCCGGCTCCTCCCAAATCTGCTGGCTCTGCTCCCAGCCCAGGTTCAGTGCACACAGCTACTGCTCACTGACTCAGGGAGAGGCAGAACCCACCAGCCCTGCCAAGCAGAGGCAAAGGGGACTGTTGCGGCTCAACTGTGCTGTTGTACACAGTCAAATAGCCCTCCGTTGAAGGAAAGTTGAGATGGAAGCAAGTGAATGTAAAGCAACCATTGGGCTTGTTCCTGAGCCAAAGCCCTGGGCTGTAGGGTGTCTGTTGTTGGTGGAACACCTTCACAAAACCCAAAATGTTGCTTCATCATAAATGACCTAAAAACCAGAAGTCAATTCCTTGGTTCCTATTCGACAATTCTTAAATGTTCACTCTGGCGATGAAATCCCTTGATTGTCTCTCCCCCTCCCTGTCTCTGTTATCAGCTCAATCCAAACAGCTCTCTCTCTCTCACTCAATTACGGAGCAGAACTATGCCACTCAGCCCATCGAAGATTGATTTCCTTCAGCCTGCTCAAAGCCTCTCCACCAGCTTCTGAGTGTTTAGCATTTGGGGAGAGGTTTTGTTCATTTCTCATTGTGGATGGCAGCAGCTTGAAAAAGCAGGAGTGCTGAGGGCCAGAGTCAGCCCAATGCAAATTGTGAGCAGCTCACAGTGCACAGAGATCCTCGTCCCCACCCTCAAAATGTCGAGCAGACTCAGATCTCAGTCAGGAAGGTTGTAAATTTGAATTCCACAGCCCTCCTGCTCAGTCACAGATTGCTTCCTGATAACATTGCTGTAAAAGCCAACTGGTTTCCATAGGACCCCCTGCTCCAGTGTCACACAGCGTACCCAACTCCTTCCTGATGCCGTCGGGCAATTAGGGAGGGGCAATGAATGTGGCTTTGCCAGTTCCACGCACACATTCCAGGAGCCAATTAAAAATAAACATTGGGGGAATCATGTATGTTGTCAGAGCTAAAAACAGAAAGTGCTGTCAATTGGTCAAGCTTTATCCATGGAGAGAGAAACAAAGTAAACATTTTTAACCGTGGACATATCCTCAGAACTAGGAAGCACAGGAGGGGGGTGGTCTGTGACAAGGTGCGAGGCAGAGAAGATGAAATTCCAAAAAGGACGATGGTGTGGGCCGTGATGACATTGGGACAATGTAAGAAACAAGAGGAGTTTCGAGGTGGGGGCTAAATACAAACAGCAGAATTGGCCATACCAGAAGCTGCCATTGAAAAAGCTGACGGGGCCAGCTTTTAGTGGCTGAGAACAGTCCTACGTGTCTCTTCAGAATTGGAGGTAGAGGAGTGAAGGAAGGGCAAGGAGGAATCATAAATGGACCCTTTGAAGATGAAGGCAGTGTAGACATTGAGACAAAGTTGATGGAATGCAATGGTTTGGGTGAGAGCAGGAAGTAACAGTGATGCTGGTGGTCACTGATGTACCTGTCCGGAGTCATAGAGCGATAGTAGGAACTGCAGATGCTGGAAAAGCTGAGATAACAAGGTGTAGAGCTGGATGGACACAGCAGGCCAAGCAGCATCAGAGGAGCAGGAAGGCTGACGTTTCGGGCCTCGACCCTACAGTCCAACAGCTTTATTTGAAATCACAAGCTTTTGGAGCACTGCTCCTCTGTCAAGTGAAGTACTGATGTACCTGGAAAGAGCTGAGGCTCAATCTCAGGGAGGTGTTGAGGAGGACTTGGAATGTCTCACCATCTCCACCAGAGTTAGCTCCTTGTATTTCCCCCTCTGTCACATTGTTTACCATGGTCTTTCAGCTCCCCCAGTTTCTGCTGAATCCCATATTCTACATCTTCACTCAATCAATTTCGATGCCAGGCCCCTCACATGCTGCCCTCTGTCATCTTGACTCATCGTGAACGCTGTTATCTGTGTCTTAATTCACAGCAAATCACCTTTCCTGATCACCTTGTGTGTTCACTGACCTACACTGATTACAACACCTTGATTTTTAAAATAGTCATCATATTTTTCAAATTCTTTCTTGGCCTCTCTCCTCCCTGCCTCTGTATCTGATACCAGACCTGCAACCTTCAGAGATTTTGACTCTCTTCCAGTTCTGGCCTGGTGAACATTCCTGATTCTGAAGTACTACACCAGACTCAATTGAGTGGTTCAAAATCAAGATGTGTGTGAGCAGAGGGGACATGGACAAGCGGTCTCCATTGCTGGAAGATGAAGAGCCAGACGACACAGATTCAATGTATTCATCAAAAGAAGCAATGGTGGTCTGAGGAGCACTATTTCATGCAACCAGTGGTGCTATCCAAATGCAATTTTGCTGCACCTTCTGATTGTTGTTTGTCCCTCCCGCTGCCACGTTCAGAGAAGCAGAAAGCTAGAAGCGGGGCAGAGGAAATGGAGAAATTCACAGATTGAAGAGGAAGGAAACTCTGTGCTCTGTGTTCAGAAGAGGCTGAGAGTCTCAGTGATGATCACCACAATTCTGTCACTGCAGTTTGACCACATCCTCTCAGAACAGAATCAGCTTCTCCTTTACTGGTGATCTGGACTGGGGCATGAGTAATGCAGAACCTCTCCCAGATGCTGTAATTTTCACACAAATTGACTGGAGATGGAGCAGAAACAGGGATCACTCCCTTTATTCAGGATGATTGTTGCAAGGCTGGGATAGTGCAAGGGGGTTCCTACCTGCTTCATTATTTGTTTCTGGCATGACAAGGATTTATTGCCCAACGCTAGATGTCCTGCAGAGGTGATGGTGTTGGAGAGGTGCCTTTTTGAACCGCTCAGAGCAGGTTTTATACAACTGAGAGTCCACCAAATAGTCAGTGCCATTGAGTTGCATTTTATGCTGGGAGGGCAGCTTTCCTTCCTCAATGATATCACTGAGCCAATCTGATTTTGACACCATCCCACAGGATAATTCTCAAAGGACAGTCATAGGATTTGAATTTCTACAAGACGGAGAGAAATCATCAACCTGACTGCACCTTCCACACCTTACCCAATCCCTTCAACCCCGTTTATACCCAAAAGTCTAACAATCTGAGCCTTGAATATAATCAACAACTGATCACCCGTAGCTGGCCGAGTTTGAGAATTCCAAAGATTTGCCACTTTCTGAGGGGGTTTGTTTTTATGACAGTCTGGAAATGGCCAGGAAACATTTTTTTTTCAGCATCTATCCTGACAAGCCCCAGAGAATTTTCTGTTGCGGAGATCCCTCCTATTTTTCTAACCTCCAGGGAATACTGGCCTTACCTACTCAATCTCTTTGAAAAGACAATCTGTCAGCCAAGGCAGCAGCAAAGTGAACCTTTTCTGTCCTGCCTCTGCGGCAAGTGTGACCTTCCTTAGGCAAATAAGGTACGGAACGAGATCTCTGTCTTCCTATATTCTAATGTTCTTGTTTAAATAAAAAACAAATGTACCCTTTGCCTTTCTAACTGCCTGCTGTACACACAATTACATGAGTCTGGAGAAGAGTCAAATGTGTTCCACTGATGCTGCCAGACTTGCCGTGTTTTTTTTCCAGCATTTTGTTTTATAACACTATGATCAGCTACAGAGAAACCCAGGTCTGTCTGAAAGTTAACATTTCCTACTGTCTCCATAGTCTAGAAATTCCCAAAGTGCAAACTTCACAGTGCACTCTCCCACAGACCCATCTGTCACCCTCTGCAGCATATTTGGGAGCTCTTCTCAAACAAGTTGTTTTGGCAAAGGAATAAACCATGATGCTGAGCATGAATCCTGAGATTGACTGTCTTTATCTTTTATTGAAAGGAAAGTATTTGTAGGGCACCCTTCCCAAACTGCTAAACAGACAATGCAATTCCACTGTCATACGAAACTGCTTAAATCATGTTGATTGAAGGCCAGATACACAGACCACACAGGAGAATGGCCCTCCTCTGCTTCCATTTGTGGGCCTGGGATATTTTAGATTTACCCAGGAGCTGATGCAGACAGGTTTAAGTGTTCAACAGTACGTCTGACAGTGCAGCACACCCTCAGGATTGTCAACCATTCCTTTCGGTTCAAAATTCTCAATTCTCCACGATCATTTGACGGAGAGGTTAGAGTACAAGCTCAGAGGTCAGGGAGTGAATGTACCCAGTCAGGGGGTAGTTATAGTGTTAAGGTCGACTCCCTCCATCAGACTGTGGATAACACCTCAGGGTCACAGAGTCAGGTACAGGACAATGACCCCATGAGCCACACACACACAAAGGCAGATAGTCAAGAATAACTCACCAATCCTGTCAGTTCTTACAGCCTGAGATCCTGCAGGGGATCCAGCACAGGGACTTCTAACCCAATCCTCTACCTGTTCCATGCTCCTCTCTGCATTATGGCAGCAGACACACTTTGGATTATTCTTGCCTCTCTCTCTCCCTCTCTCCCTGTTCAAGTCAGAGGTATTGAGTTAAAACTATAAGTGAAAGGCAACGTCAGTGAAAAGGTACAATTCTAAAGGGGGTGCAGGAACAAGAGAAATTTGGGCCTACCTGTGCACAAATCTTTGAAGCCGACAACAAATTGAACTGGCTGTTAACAAAAATATTCTTCTGGAGGTACCAAAGCAAGGAAGTTGTCTGCCACTGGTTAGGTTTCTCTGGTGTACTGTATTGAATTCTGGGCACCGCATTTGAGGTGGGACATCAAGACTGTGGAGAAGTTGTGAGGAGACTGACTTCTCATACTTCGACAAGCTAACACCGTTCTCCATCCAGCACAAAAGCTTACAGGAGATCGAATGTTCGGTGTAAGGTAATTTGGAAGAAACTGTTAGTTGTGGCAGGAGTGAAAACAAAAAATGCTGGAAATCACAGCAGGTCAGGCAGCGTCCATGGAGAGACAGCAAGCTAACATCTCGAGTCTAGATGACTCTTCATCAGAGTTGGCAGGAGTTTTATTTTTAACCAGATATGGAGGGGAGATGGAAAGAATATATTTTTAAAAATGCAATGAGTCCGTAGAATCATAGAGTGCTACTGCACGGAGACAGGCCCTTTGGCCCAAACTGGTCCATGCTGACCAAAATAGTTTTTTTTTGCTCCTCATTACTTGAAAAGGTAGTGGAAACAGCTTCAACAATTGGTTTAGATGGTGGGACGGTGCTAATGGCCTGGACCAATAATTTCCAAGGACAATGTTAATGTTAATGTTGTGGGACACAGGTTCAAATGGCAGCATTCCTGAGATTAGTATATCGGGGACTAAAAACTTCAACATCCTCCTCCCTCAGGACAGTCTTTAAAGCAGCCCATTCTAAGCAAGCTCTCACTAGATCCCCTGATCTCTCCTTCTATGACTCTGTTGGACTTTGATGGATCATATCATACTGGGAGGAACGTTGAGCTGAGTCACTCTGTGAAAAGGAGCTTTGGGAAGTAAATGCAAGTTTCTGCATACTACATGCTGAGGTATTGAGCCTGTATAGAGTGGGAATTTCCAATAACTTACACCTGAAAGGAAAGACTTTCTGAATCTGGAAAGCTTTTGTTTTATTGGAAAGAATAGAAGATTTATACAAATAATGATGAGTACAGATGAAAGACCAAGTTAAGCATATTCCTGGAGTTATGAGGCTCTAGCAGTCAATTCTGCAAGTCCGCCACAGCACAGAGCTCACGGACCAGCTCAGACACAGTCAGAGACAGACTAAAAGCTCAGCAGCCAGACCCCTTCCAAAGACTACAGCCTGGAACTTTTCCCACACGGAGAGCCAGCTGCTCCTATGGCCTGGGATCATCCTGTGCCAGTGTTCCAGCAGTGTCTGCTCAGCATCTTGCTGTTTGAATCTGCATGGTCACTCAATGACTCCTCTCAGTCCCTATCAGCCTGACTGTGTCATCCCTTTCTAAAGAGCCCACAGCCTGGGCTGACCTCAGCTTCCCAAGTCCAGACTCACATAGTCCAGACTTTCACGGCCTGGGCTCTCAGACTGGACTCAGGTAAGGTCTGCTCTGTGGCTGTTCAGAATGTCCTCCATCTGAAATGCAGCATGGTTTCTAACCTTGGCTGAAGCTCCAGGAGAACCTAATGGAGTTGACTGGATGTGCGCTGTATATTGACTCTGATGGGTAACAGTCTCACTGCGTGAGGGGATCCCCATGTAACTATCCATTCCCATTACGGATGATCCCAGGGTGAGCAACGGAAGGGTGATCCTGCACACTGGACACTCTGCAGCACCCCATTCGCAGCACAGTTACTTCAGCTGGGAGAGGTGTAATTCTTTTTGAATCACTGCACCACTCCCTGACTCTCCACCCTGGTCCTGAGCCCCACTTCCAATCGGATCTGGGAGGTCCCACCAGTTGATCCAGCTCCTTTAGATCTGGTGCCGGTTCGGGTCCACACTGAGGCATAAGGAGCAGTTGGACAACAGTTTCAAGTCTCAGGGGGATGATTACCTGATCTGAAAGTGACAAACACAGAGAGAGAGAGAAAACGCAAGAGATAGACAGACAGAGAGAGAGAGAGAGACAGAGAGAAAGAGAACGAGAGTGAGAGAGACTAAGAAGCAGTGAGACAGACAGAGAAAGAGAGAGACATAAACAGAGCGAGAGAGGGTGAGGGAGAGAGAGATTGAGAGAGACAGAGAGAGGAGTGGAGCAGATAGAGAGAGAAAGGTGAGAGAGGGAAAGAGACACAGACAGAGAGAAAGGGAGGGAGAGACAGAGATACAGACAGAAAGAGAAAGAGAGAGAGTGTGGGAGACAGACAGAGAAGGAGAGAGAGACAGACAGACAGAGAAAGAGAAAGAGGAAGAGGAAGAGAGACAGAAAGCTAAAGGGTCAGAGACTGACAGAGGAAGTGACACAGCAAGGAAAGACAGAGTGAGAGTGAAGGAAAGACAAAGAGGGAGAGACAGAGTGTATTCAGGCCTGGATGACTGTAATGAAGATTCTGTTGTTGATGAGGAAGATTATGCTGGTCGCACATAGTTCCCGGGGAATGTTCCGAAGTTGTTGGTCCGACGAGATGTACCTGCAAGGGAGAGACGGAATGGCCAAGTGAATGGCCTGAATCTGCTGTGGTACCGGGCTCAATAAACTCGCAATGTTGATATGTGGGAGCCAGAACTTACCTACAAACCAGCCATCATCGCATTTCTCCATCACATCGACAAGGTCACCTTCCATCAGCTCCAGCTCATCGGCATTCACTGGACGGTAGTTATACAGTGCCCGGTACCTGTAACACAGAGACAATTCAGTCACATCATATCAGCTCAGCACCTCTTCTCCCAGGGAAATCCCATGCCCATCTTCTCCATCCTCAGAGAACTGTCACTCCATCAACACCTTCGGGACCAGCCCATCTATATGACCCCTGCTAACAGAGTGGAGAACAGTGACCCATCTTGGACTCTCGGAATGAGATCTGGCCCCTCCCCCCAGACACAGTGGGATCGGATTTTCATCCCCATCAACACCTCGACCACTGATGCAGACCTTCCCAGGTATGATATCCTTGTGATTCCCTCCAAAGCCATCTGATCCCATTCCCCAAAGGCAGAGCGAATGGGTCAGGGTTACTCACGGACTCCAGCTTTCACCAATCCCAGTTCCGGTATTTCCCATCTGGTATCCCACAACCTTCGTGGGACTTCTGTGAGACTGCAGTCTGGGGTCAGCAGGCACCTGAAATGGTCCAATCAGCAGACGAAAAAGAGTTGAGTTTGAGTAGCAGTAGGGTCAATGGTGTCCTGACTCCACCTGGGTGGCTGTGGGGGAATAGGGCACAGAGCGTTTGTACCCAACTAGGGACAAATCAATCATGGCACAGAGACTCTGCATGGAACCATGTGCTGCCACCCTGAGCTATCCTTCAGCAGTCTGACCCCCTGCTCTGAAAATGACAGTGAAGTTTACCAGAGCGTCACACGCAGAGACTGGTCCCTGCAGAATGCTGAAAAGGGAGGGATTAGAAGGTGTGTTTGATGGTGTCATCTTGCTGGAGTGGCAGAAATGGCAGAGGGTGACCCTCTGATTGTGGAGACTGGCAGTGTGGGAAGGAGGGGAAAGAATGAGGGCAGAAGTGCGGCAAATTGTTGAGACATGGTTGAGGGCCCTATCAGTTGTGGCGGGCGGGAATCCTTGGCTGAGAGAAAAGAAAGGCATGTTGGAGATGCTCTTGTGCAAGTAGGCATCATTGGAACAGACAGAGACAGAGAACCTGGGTGAATGGAATAGTGTCCTTACGTGAAACAGTATACGAGGAAGGATATTCAAGGTACATTGCGGGTCAGTGGGTTTGCAGTCAATATTAGTGGCCAGTCTATCTCCAGAAACACAGAAGTCAAGGAAAGGACAAGTCAAAGACAAACCAGGTGAATCTGAGTGAAGGAAGTAAATTGGAAGCAAAAACTGATTACTTCTTTTCAATTCCAGATGAGAGCAGGAAGCAGCAATGATGATGTCATTGAAATACCAGAGAAGAGTTGGGATGGGGGCTCGGGTAAGGTTTGGACAAGGAATGTTCCAAATACCCCACAAAGAGACAGGTATGACTGGGAGCGATGTGGGTACCCGTGGCTGTACCTTCAACTCTGAGAGAAGTGAGATCAGGTAAAGGAGAAGTTGTTTAGAATGAGAACAAGCTCGGCCAGGTGAAGGAGGATGGTGCTGGATAGAAATTCTTCAGCCTCTTTTGGAAGAAGTGAAGAACCTTCAGGCTGTCCTGATAGAGGGTCATTGCAGGGGGGGGATGCATGGCAGTTGGGGTCAGTGGGGGGCGAGGTGCGGGGATTGCAGGGGACGTGGCTAGGATCAGTAAACTAGAAATTGTGGAACTGCCACAAAGTGTCAGAAAATCACAGACATAATTGGGGAGAGACTGGACAAGGAGGGAAAAGTCAAGATGAGGAAAGAAGCTCAGTGGGGGCAGGAACAGGCTGAAAGGATTCAGCAAGGGCAGTCCAGTTTATAGATGTTGGAAATAAGATGATAAAAGTTTGTCAGTCCAGCTTTCTCCCCGGGAAGAAAAGTGTTTGTTCCCTCTCTGAAATGGAAAATTATCTGGAAGCTCCTTCGACTGCAATTGTGGCTTTTCATGGAACGTTCCAGAGTGGATTCAACTCCACTTTGTACATTTCTTCTCAGGACATGGGTCTTGCTGCCCAGCTGAACATCTAGAATTGTCCCAAGAAGGTGCATTGGGTGTTACTGTGAATTCATCAACTTTTCTTCTATGGCACATGGGCAAGCAACCGCCTGACTTAATTATTTTTAACTATGTTTTCAAATCCCGTCTACAGCCTTGTCCCTCCCTGTCCCTGTCATCGCCTCCAGCACAACAAGCACTCCTCGAACACTGGCTTCTGGTGCAATCCTAAACTGAATCACACCACCATTGCTCGCTGTGCCTTCAGTTCCCTCAGCTTCAAGCTCTGGGATTCCCTCCTTGTACTTCTCTACCTTGCTTTCTGCCTTTAAGACACTCCTTAAAACTGACCCCTTTGACTGAGGGTTTAGTCATCTGTCCCTCATGTTGCCTTGAATGGCTAAAATTTGTATTTTGTTTTAGAATGCTCCTTGGGACATCTTGCAACTTGAAGGCTTTATATCAATTGTGATTAAGATCCATAAATATATGGAAATTTGTCTTCTAAAGTGGAGAAATGATGTGTAGTTTTAAGTTTGACTTGTATGTCTATATTGCGTGTATTAAGAAGGACATTAAATAGCTATGGTTTCATTTTATATTTGTTATGTGATGTCTGAAGTTTGTGGATATATACATTTTTGTGAGGGTTTACAGCCTTGGATAGAGCCTGAGGTGAGTAGTTCAGTGTATGAGAGAATAAAAATGTCAAGATAAACAATCTGCTCTTATCCAGTGACAAGAGCCCAGCATCAAAGACAGACAGAACAATTCTGGTCAAGCAGTGTGAGGAGGTTCAGTCAAAGCAAAAAGGTGAGTTTAGTTCAGCTGTCTCCATCAAGGTCAGGGGGTGGCATAAACTCCTAAGAGTTTTAAGAGAAAACAGTCCAGAAACTGAAAACTGCTGAAGCTGAGGGTATGAAAAGCCTATGTGTTTGCTCTGAATGTGCATAGAAGACAGTAAGAAGGAAGTTCTGGAAACAACACCCCAATGGGACAAGGAATATTAAAGTGGAGAAAGGATAACACTACACCAAGGTTTGGGTATTCTGTAAGATAGCTGTTCACTGTAAAAGTGTTGAAAAATTATTTATAACGACATTTCAAACAATTCTTGTATTATGTAATTTAGTCGGTGTTTTCTTTTACTTTTCCACGTAATCAACTTTACGTTTTTTTTTGTTAAGGTACATTGGCAGCCTCTTGTGAAGACATTCAGTGACTGTAAACAAAAAGCAGAAGTAAAACTTATCAAACCAGATCTCACTCTGGGATTTAATTTATCCAACATTACAGAGACTAGGATGATTACACAACTCAAGTTGTTGCAAATCCTCACCTGGGCAGGAAGCACCGGTTGCTGGGTAGAGGATACGGTTGCCATGGTTCCTGAGCCTACTGCCAGCTGACGAGGTGGTGACTGGAGCTGCCAGGAGAGAGGGTCAACAGGACCACCTCCATGCTGACTGGTCGACAAACCTGGTGCTGTGTGCTGATTGGTGTTCGATGCTGCAACTGCCTGCTGTCTGGTGGTTGGCACTGGTACGGAGTAGTGATTGGCTGGTCGTCTGGTCAATGAAGCTGTGCCCTCCATTTTTGTGGAGATGGATGAGGTGGGGGAATAATACTGGGTTGGCAGAGTTGATGAAGTATTGGGGTAATGTTGGGTTACAGGAGTGGGTGAGGTGGTGGGGTAATGCTGGGTTGGCAGAGTTAGTGAAGTGTTCAGATATTGCTGGGTTATGGGGGTGGAGGAGGTTTTCAGATATTGCTGGGCTGGGAGAGATGGTGAGCTGTTGGGAAATGGTTGGGTTTTTGGGAGAGGGTCGGGGGAGGTTTTCAGGTATTGCTGGGCTGGGAGAGATGGTGAGCTGTTGGGAAATGGTTGGGTTTTTGGGAGAGAGTCGGGGGAGGTTTTCAGGTATTGCTGGGCTGGGAGAGATGGTGAGCTGTTGGGAAATGGTTGGGTTTTTGGGAGAGGGTCGGGGGAGGTTTTCAGGTATTGCTGGGCTGGGAGAGATGATAAGGTATTGTCACGAGATAGGGTTGGAGGGCTCGGTGAAATATTGCAGTGTTGCTGCATTGGAGAGATTGGTGGACTATGGGGGGACTGCTGACTTTGGGAGATTGGGACTGAGCCAATGGCACTTTTGACTTTAGGACTTTTCACTACTTGTACATAATTGGCTGGAAAGATTCCTTGCCGGCTGGTGCCCGTTATTCTTCCCTCGAACCAATTGTCATCGACTCTTCGTATCAATGAGATTATTTCACCCTGACATACAAAACAAATAATCAGCTGAGGAGTTCTTGACTCGGGTGAAGTATTGTCCAAATCCAAGACAAACTTCACTCATTTGCTGTACACTCCCTCATGCGCACTGTTATCACCCCCAGAGCTGATAGTTCTATTGGTCATTTGGATGGCCTTATGTATTCTGGCCTCAGTAAACTTCAGCTCATCCAGAACTGGACTGTCCATTTCCTCACTGACATTAATTCCATTATCCAATAGCCCTGGGTTCGATAACTTGGATTGCCTCCCAGTTAAGCAATACCTCCCACTTGAAAATTCTCACCCCTGTTTTCAAATTGCTCATCACTCGCCATCTCTGGATTCTCCTTCAGCTCTATAACTTTCAAGGATCTCCATGGCTTTATGAAGTGTGGCTTCTTGCGCGTTCCCAGTTTCCATTGCTCTATCCTCAGCATCATGTCTTCAGCTGCCTGGTTCCTAAATCTCTCCGCACCTCTATTTCCCTCCTCGCCTTAACAGATTCCATAAAACCAACCACTTTGATGAAACTCTTACACACCTGTCCTGAAATCTCCTGATGTGACTTAGTGCCAAAACCTTTCCTTGATAACTGCTCCTGGGAAGTTGGGTAGTTTTACAAAATTAAAGGTGCAATATACATTTGCTGTTGTAATTGTTGATCATTCTTCAAGATGCTGTGATCAGTTGCATCCAGAAACATGGACAATCCTCAAACTAGAATTAACTTTAATCTTCAAAAACCGGGATTATCTGATAGATGTGTTGAAATTTATGAAAAAAGTTGAAAGGATTAAGAGGAAGTAGAGAGGGATCTTGTGGAGAGATGGAGACTCAAAACAGAAATAGAAGTGAGTCACAAAGAAATCTAATGGGGGAAGAGACAGGGATGTACGAGAGTGAATGTACTCGTATGGAGCAGAGACACTGGGAAGAATCATTTCGGCTGAATATGTTGTGACAGTGCTGTCTATATTAATGATGCCTGCAATAAGGTGGACATTCTGCGAACGCTATTTAAATTTGATTCCTCAACATGGATCACTCTGTCAATGTGGTCACTGTCCAGGCTCAAACTACCGTCGGCAGCTCAACTTTCTGAACTTTCCAACTTTCCCCTCACCCAAATTTCTCACCAGGCCCTGCACATCTGCATCAATTCCTTTCCAGCCCCGCACTCAAAGGCCAGGCCCAGACTGTGCAGAGTTCTGCCCTTGTCCTTGGCTCACTTCCACCCTGAACAAGGCTCTCCTAAGTTGATGCTGATGCTGGTCAGCCCTGTGTTAAGCACCGCCGTGTATGGCTCATGTTAGCACAGAAATCTCTGGGATATTTGCTGCAGAAGACAACAGTGGGTGTGATTCGCAAGCCCCTGTTTTCTCGGGGCCCCTGCTCAGCCAGCTAAGCTTTCTGTTTCTGCTTGCCCCTTCCCCTGTCCTTCAGTTGGCTGTGTTAATGTCCTTGCTGGCAGGTGTCCTTGAGCCTGAGGTACCAAGATGGTGGGACCCGATGGTCAGCTCACTGTAAGGAAAACCAGTGAGTGTACAGTGAATGGGGCCCAACCACTACAGATCTTATTGGCTTAGCTTAGGTCAGTGCGCTTGTCTGGCCAAGACATGCCAAGGTTTTCTGAGACACAGAAGGTGGAAACAGCTCAGCCTTTTCTCCTACCGAACATATGGTTCCCAGGCCTCACTACTGTAGAGGAGTGAACTGAGGATAGGCGTTTCGTAGACTCACAGTGTGGTGTTCTTGATCAAGTCGCTATTACTCAACTCAGACGTAGCACTGCAGCTTTTGTGGTGCATGTGTTGATTTCAGCATCAGGTGGCAGATCGCTGGGAGCCAAAGAACTGTGAAGGCACTTTGTCAGTGTTGATGCGATGACAGGATGGACCGTGACATTGATCTTCCTGATGTTGGTGGTTGAAGGAAATCCCTTTCGACATGTGAGAAAGTTTGTCCATTTGTGTTGAAAATGTTCCTCAGTGTGGGACGCGAGTGTGGGATTGTCGGTGTTAAGCAGCTCATGGATGAGAACTTGGCACAACTTTGTCCTCATCTCAGGCGAGCACAACTTTCTGTATCATCAGGGAGATATTCTCTGTCGATGAGCTGAAGGCACATGAGAGCAGCAGAGAGAAAAATACGCCAAGGAGTGTCAGTGTCAGAACATAACCCTGTTTGACTGCAGCACAGACTCAAAAGTTTTCCGATGTTGTCCTATCCACCACATTGTTATCAATACAGCAGGTCACAATGAGGACTCCAACAGGCTGCAAATTTTCTCCAGCTTTTCAAATAGACCACCTCTGTCCACATGTTTGTGTGCCTTAGTGAGATTGATGAAGTTAATGTATCGTTGTTTCCTCTGTTCAAAACATTTCTCCAGCAGCTGTTAGACTGAGATGATCATGTCAATTGTGCATCTTCTCATTCTGAAACCACAGTTGGGATTTGGGTTAGATGTGCCCAGCCAGGAACTGCAGGCTGACAAAAATAATGTGAGCAAGTACTTTTTCCATGATGTGCAGCAGCTGGGAGATCAGTTGATGGTTGTTGCAATCACTATGGTCACCCTTGTTCTTGGGCAGGGTCACAAACTTTTCATCACACATTCCTTAGGACACTGCCCTCTCCCTCCAGCTCAGGCCAGCAAGTTTGTGCAGATAGATTGTGCTAGATTGCTGGCTTCCCTTCTCCATGAGCTGTGATGGTGTAGCACCAGCTGCTTCACTGTAGGTTTGATATCTATCATGACCAGCAGACTCTCTGTGATGTCTACACAGTTCTCTCCATGATAGCGTTCTCACTATTGTATAATGAGGGCAGTTTTGGACTCTAGTTTAGAAACCTTGTACAGGCTGGATCAGTAAGACAATGCAGGCACTGGGAATGTTGTCAAAAATCTGGCGAAGTGCAGAAAATGCACGACTGCTACAACACTCACTGAACCTGAAATGGCTCGACTGTAACTTCCGGCTGCCTGAATTAATCCCTCTGCAAATCTCCACTTTCCCACAAGATGGCGCTGACACACCAGGCCAGGGAAGCCTAAGGGTGAAGGAGAGAGTGAAAGTGTGAGGCAGAGACAGGGAGACAGAGAGAGAAATAGAGACAGAGATATTATATAAGAAATCTGGGATGATACAGTGCGAGAGGACGACATTCAACCCATCATGCTTGTGCAAGTTCTGCTGTCTGTCCCCATGACCCATTTTCCTATGGACACTGATATTGTCACTCTCATTTGAAAGACTATCATGTTCCTAACAATCTAGATTTACTCATGTACTTTTGTTAAATTGAAGCTTTTCAAACACACACCTTGCGAAAGGAGAGCTCCACACTCAAATTGCCTTTGAAGTTGAATATAGCAACAGCTTCTCCATACTCTAGGATTTGGATGGGCGGGCTCTTAATTGGTGTTGGTCTCTCAGTGTCAGGAATAAACTGAAAGAGGAGAGCAAGAGATGGAAACCAGTCAGTTGATGGTGGAGAATTGAGTCGATATGGGGAACAGGCAGGAGATGGGCTGTCACGAATGATGGGCCGACGTAACAATTCTGTGAGTGTGTGACCCCTTTGAGTGTGGGATCACAGTGAAATTTCACAGCTCCCTCATTGCTTGATACTGTACCGTGAGGGTAGGTGATCGCTGGACTACTAATCTAGACATCCAGATAATGTTCTGGGGACCCGGGTTGAAATAATCCAATACAAATCTGGAATTATGAGTCTGATGATGACCGTGAAATTGTTGATTGTTCGAAAAATCCATGTGGTTCTATAATATCCTTTAGGAAAGGAAATCTGCCACCTTTACGTGGTCTGGCCTACATGCGACTCCAGATCCATAGCAACGTGGTTGACTCTTAAACTGCCCTCTGGAGAATTAGGGAAGGGCGATAAATGCTGGCCTGGCCAGCGATGCCCTTGTCCTGTGAATGAATGAGAGAAAAAAACACGATTTTGCTGGATCCAGAGATCCCAGTCCTCTCAGTACGCGTGCAACTTTCTAGTGGGGAGTATGGGAAAAGGAGTAGGCCACTCAGCCCTTTGAGACATCCTGGTGGAGTTCTCTGTCCTGGGAGCAAGGAACTGGTCATCTTGTGGAACTTGCAGTCCACCCAGAAATGGGTTAGTTTTCGCCCAGAAGCATTCTCCTTGTGTGAGAGAGGATGATGAGCAGGTTGAAAATCAGGCCGGAACATCCTACCTCAACATAAGATGTTGGGAAGATCCCGAGCCTCCCATGGTGCTCCCCTTTCAGCCAGTTCTGGTCGAGCACTTTGTGGATGTAAACAACATCTCCCTTCTGAAGAGTAAGTTCCCTGGAGAGCAAACCATATAAATCATGTCAAAGCAATGGTTGAAGGTGACAGGATGCCCATCATTCAAAGAGAAATGACTGCAATTCAAGACACCGAGCAGCCAATGTCAATCCCTATCATGACCCAAAAGGTGTGAGAGGAACATCTCCAGAAAGTGGAGTCCTCAGAAAGAGAGAATGGATTTCCTCAAGCACTTACCTCCCACTCTTCTGGCTCCTAACAATTCAGTCCGAATATAGACTTCATGTGCCATCCCAGTAACTGAAAAGCCTTCAGTTACAGACTGGCCAACAGTATCTATTCAACCACCAGCAATCAATCACTGAATCCATTTATGAGAAGGTGAGGGAGTTACTGGTTACTTGGTTTCTCTGACTCATGGCGCCAACACCAGCTTTAATACTGCTTTGTGCCAAATGGGCACAGCTAGTCCTGCAGAGGGACGGGTTCCAGCTTTCACTGGGTCCTGGGCCCACCTGACCTGATGGTGTTCGGTCATATCTCAGTCTCACGGATTCTGGCATGTTCGACTTACTTGGCAGATTCAGCCTGGAAATCAAACTTGGCTCGTGCTGCCTTCATCTGTGAAAAGAAGGACGACAGATTAGGAGGAGGGAACAGTCTGTGGGGATTAAGCACCCACCCTGGTTCCCAATAAAAAACAACTGATTCAATCGAATTTTTTTCTGTTCTTTATTCTTTCACAGGTTTAATGTTTCACTGTCAAGGGCAGCATTTATTGTCCATCTGTAATTGTCCAGAGGCCAATTTAAGACACATTGCCATGAGTCTTGCATCATGTACAGGCCAGGGAGGGCTAAGGATGGCTGACTTCCTTCCCTTTAAGACAGTAGTGAAACATATAGGTTTTATGACAATTGATGTAGTTCCACTGGTGATCATCATTAGCCAGATTTTCAATTCAAATCTATTCACTGAATTCACAATCAAACAAACACAGAATAAAGTTCCGTCTACTCTTTTAAACTGACAGTAAAGATAGAGCACGTTAGATATTGCATATAGCTCCCTTTACTCAGTTTAACTGAATATGAAGTTCTCTCTAAAAAAAGCCAAAAGAACTGCAGGTGCTGTAAATCAGGAATAAAAACAAAGGAAGTTGCGAGAAAAGCTCGGCAGGTCTGGCAGCATCTGTGAAGGGAAAAACGTTAACTCTGTTTTTTCTTTTACCAGATGCTGCCAGACCTGCTGAGCTTTTCCAGCAACTTTGTTTTTATTCCTGAAGTTCTCTCTACTCTCTCAGAGATCCCTGTATGCTGTCTGCAACAAACATATCCAGAACAGGGTTGGATCCAGAATAAAGCTCCCTCCACACTGTTCTGTTCTTTGAAAGAGTGCTTGGGACTTTTTTTAACCACCTTAGAATTGTTGATCCGAAAAGCAGGATTGTAGATAGTGCAGCACTCTCTCAGTCTTGGTCTATTGTCGAGTGGTATAGTCTGGTCTACAGGCTGCAGTGGGGTTTGAATCTTCTGATCTGGAAATACCGTCTTCTGCTGCCAGTTTGTTTCCTGTGTGCGACCTTCCACGTTTTCGGAAGGATGTACATCTGTCCAGTTCATAGGGAATATTGTTTGTTCAGTTTATTTCCCTGAAGGGCGCTGGGGAAGGTTTCACAGCTGTTCAACCAATCCCAGTGACACAGGACCAAAGTTCACCTTCCTGACGGGCTGTACCTGGAGCTAATAATTGTCACTGAGCAATGAGATCTGAGGACTGTTACCGCTGCCCAGCCTGGTCTTTGAGCTTACCTTCCTCATTTCAGAGGTGTGTGGCCGATCTGACAAGTTGTCCTGTCTCCCATCAGGACTGTTCCCGTCATTCACACAGCTCCGAGCACCTACAAAGAAAGAAAAAGGAAAGGCTAACATTCCCATAGCACCTTTCACCATCGCGGATGTGGAGCCATGGTTGTCACATCTGAAACAGGAGATGCTTTATCGGGTGCCCTCAGAGATGACACCTCTAACAGTGCAATACTCTGACAGAATTACACAGGGACTGTCAGTCCGCACTGTGTACCCTGGACGCTAATACTTACCTCTCAACAACAGGACTAAAAAGGGTTATGTGGCTCTTGTTCTATAATTGGATGGATATGAGAGGGTTAATCTGAGCTCAGCTATAGCTCTGCCAACTCTGAAACATAACACAACCAAGAGGTGCAGTGCTAGGCAGATTGGGCAGATAGCAAATGGGGTCTGGACTGGTCTCCTCGTGGAGATTCACACATCTTATTTAACTCTTGTTAATTGCTGTTCATGTCCCAGAGTTAATGTAACCAGTGTATAATTACTGCGATCGTATAAAGTGCACGCTGTTATCTAAGAGAAGGGCCACATCTTACTGAGGCTTGTTTGTGGTCCATCCTTCACCACAGACTATTCAAGAGCTCCTCACAACAAGAAATGGATTAATGGCAGCATTCTCCCCCACCCAGCAGTGGTCAGTGCCCATCTTCCTCATCACTGTTCAAACACTGATCCCACTGCTGTTTGTGGGTGAACCTACAGCTCTGCTTCATACATAACCAGGCTTTAAACATGATTAAAAACCAAAAGAACTGCCGATGCTGTAAAGCAGAAACAGAAACAGAAACAGAAGTTGCTGGAAAAGATGTGTGAAGAGAAAATCAGAGTTAACCTTTTGAGTCCAATGACTGGGTTCTGAGGAAGGGTCACCAGACCCGAAACGTTAACTCTGATTTGTCTTCACAGCACTGCCAGATCTGTTGAGCTTTTCCGGCAACTTCTGTTTAAACATGAGTAAATTGGCTGCACGGTGCTTTGGGCATCTTGGCTGTGTGACTGGCGCGATGGAAGTGCAATTCCTTCTTCTTACCTCCCGAGGGTGCTGGGTGATCTCTGGCACCAGTGTCTCCATGGAGGCTCCTGTTACCAGGCAACTCGCTGCGTTGACTGCTGGGTTGGAGATTTACAGGTGACTGTGCCCACCCAGGAGGTGAGCTCATTTCACTGGAGCAAAAGAAAAAGCGACAAGTGTGAAGTGTGTTACAGTTCACTCAGGGTGAAAAATTCAGGGTGAAAACCCCACCTCCAGCCAGGGGCATGTATCAGCCTGGAAACCCACTCTTCAACCTACATCCAAAGGATGAATCTGGACTCAAGGCGTCTGATTAAACAGTGACAAACCGAACAAAACATTGCCCCAAACTTCACTGACAACTTATTTTTAGAAACTAAAATGACCCAATACCAAACAAACAGGAGTCAGAAAGTGCACTTCGACAGGAGGAAAAGTGTGAAAACAGAGAGAGAACAATGTGTCCATGAAACAGAGCGTTGGAAATATCCAGTAGGTCAGACAATGTCTGTGGAGTGGGAGACAAAGTTAATGATTCCAGTTGTATAGCACTCCACCTTCTGAACATTTTGTCCTTGCTCAGGCTGGGAACTATCATTGAGAATGAGCAAAATGTCCTCGTAAATAAATTCAACATCTGCTTACAGAGTGGAGCTGAAACTTGTACACAGCCTCCAACTGTGATCTCAATGTAGGGGCTTTGCAGAGATTTAGCACTTTCTGTGCACTCTGAAATTCTTGCCTCTGGCTAGAAATCTATGACCTGACCAGCTCTTTGCCTGGAGGAGCTACTCCTCATGAAACCCCAAATCCCTCTGCTCCCACACAGCTCACAGACTGACAGAATAACACCAGCATCATCAGTCGCTGGAATGAGTTTATTCGTCAGAGCCGAACATTGTCAGGCCACTCTTGTTTCTAAACAGCTATTCATTAGTAAGCCTTAGCCAACCTGTTCTGTATATTAATCACGCTGTCCTACACAGCAACAACCATCTCCTGCATATTAATGAACCTCTCCTACATACTAATAAGTCTGTCTGCATTCCACTGTCTGACCTGCATGTTTCTGACTAAGTTACGCACAAATCTCTCTTTCTCTGACTTGATCGCTGGCTCTCTCTCTCTCTCTCTCTCTCAGACTGCCCCCCCTCTCTCCCACTCTCTGCCTGTTCATTAACAGTTTGCATTCATCACTGTTTCTGAAATGGGTCGGTACTGAATCAAAAACAGCACCCTGCACCCCCCACCCCATCATTGAATTCAGTTTCACCCACTGCAACAGAACCTCTAACAGCAGATGACAACAGGCATCCAGAAGCTAGGGTAGTCAAAAAGGCCATCTCTGGGAGAAAAACTATCTTCACGCTACAGAAGGAAGTCTAATGGGAAGAAGGATCAGACAGAAAACATGTTTCCTTCAAAAGAAGCAAACTACAGGCTTAATTTTATGTAGGCACTGTGTCTTCCTTGCTTAACCTTAATTACCCACCACATTTGGAATGATCTGATGCCAGTGGAGAATATAATCCTGGGTTCTTGGTCTTTGGGCCATCTGTATGTTCAAATCTCATGTCACACCAGGGAGGCGCAGTCAGGACAATCAATTTCTTCACAGCTCAATACTGGTGAGTCCTAGGCCCTCCATCCAACAAACTGAATCTCCAATCCGGTCGATTGAGAATCAGTACAAGTAATCAGGAAACGACTGCAGTCTCATAATAAACAAACCACTCAACGGCTGCAATTGTGACATCTGCTCAAAATGAGCCTATTTCTGACAGCAGTCGCACACCCAATGTGGATTAACTGCCCCAACATGACACAGGGTAAGATAAAGCTGATGAATCCAGCCCCACCACACCCGGCACTTTTCCCTGCAACCGCAGGAATTGCTACACCTGCCCCCACACCTCCTCCCTCACCCCAATCCCAGGCCCCAAGAAGACTTTCCACATCAAGCAAATGTTCACCTGCACATCTGCCAATGTGGTATACTGCATCCGCTGTACCCGTTGTGGCTTCCTGTACATCGGGGAAACCAAGCGGAGGCTTGGGGACCGCTTTGCAGAACACCTGCGCTCAGTTCGCAACAAACAACTGCACCTCCCAGTCGCCAACCATTTCAACTCCCCCTCCCATTCCTCAGACAACATGTCCATCCTGGGCCTCCTGCAATGCCACAGTGATGCCACCCGAAGGCAGCAGGAACAGCAAATCATATTCAGCTTGGGAACCCTGCAGCCCATTGGTATCAATGTGGATTTCACAAGCTTCAAAATCTCCCCTCCCCCAACCGCATCCCAAAACCAACCCAGCTCGTCCCCGCCTCCCTAACCTGTTCTTCCTCTCACCTATCCCCACCTCCCACCTCAAATCTACTAACATCATCCCGCCCCCTTGACCTGTCCGTCCTCCCTGGACTGACCTATCTCCTTCCCTACCCCCCTACCTATCCTCACCTTTACTGGCTCCATCCCCGCCTCTTTGACTTGTCTGCCTCCTCTCCACCTATCCTCTCCTCTATCCATCCTCTATCCGCCTCCCCCTCTCTCCCTATTTATTTCAGAACCCTCTTCCCCTCCCCCATTTCTGATGAAGGGTCTAGGCCCGAAACGTTAAGCTTTCCTGCTCCTATGATGCTGCTGGGCCTGCTGTGTTCATCCAGCTCCACACCTTGTTATCTCGGATTCTCCAGCATCTGCAGTACCTATTATCTCCAGCACTATCTCAATGTACAGGATCATCTTATATCACACCTTTTATGAGACTGTATAATATCATAACAGATGGCCTTGTCAGTGATGCTCAGGTGAAAGAATGAGAAAAGGCCGTCTGTTCTGGTCCTATCCTGGAAAACCTGATACAGTTATACAGCACAGCAGCAGAAGCTGAGCCTTAGGGCCAGAGTCAAAGAATGACAACATGAGCTTTGAGTGAATGTCACTGAGGTTTCAGGACATGGCTGGGGACAAGGTGACACTGTCGTGGGGGGGACAGGCTGGAAGGAACTTGCTCTATCTCCTCAGTACACAGACATTGCTGGTCTTCCTCCTGGATACGTGGTGGAAGTTCACACTCTGCTCCACACTGACATAATTCACTGTAAACACACTTCCAGGGTCACACTGTTGAATACTAACACAGGACAATGGAGGAAGCGCTTCCTGATGCAATACCTGCTGCTGATAAGTGCAGCCTGTCTTCACTCACACTCACCATGCACCTTGGACCTGAGAGATACATCTACCCTCGCTGTGCCCTCATGAACATCTGACTGGCAGCTTCCAAAACAGCCAGGAAGGAGACAAACCGTAGACTTTGAGATGTTTCTAGCTCAACACACTATTCCTTTAGCAGCAGGATTATGTTTGCACTGAAACCCTGCAAAGGTGTTTGTACAGTTGGTTACTTTTAAAACTGGGGGGCAATTTGGATGCGTCGTGACCTCAAGAAAACCAGAGCTTGTCTGGACATTTTCACACAACTGTTTGCAACGCTATAAGAAACAGCAGTCTGAGGAGGCCATTCAGCCCATTGATCCTGCTCTCCCATTCACTATGATCATAGGAACAGAAGTTAGCCATTCAGTTCTTCGAGCCTGTTCCAGCATCAATAGGATCATATCTGATCTGTGGCCTGACCTGCTTTTGGCCTATATTCCTTAATACCTTTGCTTAACAGAAATTTATCCGTCCCAGGTTTAATATTAACAACTGACCCAGCATCGACTGCCATTTGTGAGAGAGTTCCAAACATCTACCATGCTTTGTGTGTCAAAGTGCTTCCTAATGTCTCTCCTGAACACTCCGACCCTAATTCTCAGACTATGCCCCTCGCTCTAGAATCCCTAACCAATGGAAATAATTTATTTTTATTTGGTTGCATTTTCCTGTTAATATCTTGAAGACTTCGATCAGATTACCCTTTAACCTTCTAAACTCCAAAGAAAACAGGTCTAATTTCTATGTACTCTCCTTGTAATATAACCTTGAAGTCCAGGTATCATTCTTGTAAACCTACATTGTACTCCCTCCAAGGCCAATAGATCCTCCCTCAGGTGTGTGGTGCCCAGATCTGCCCACAGCGCTCCAAGTCGGGTCTAACCAGGGTTTTGTGTAGCTACAGTTTAACTTTCTGCGTCTTTGTACTCCAGTTCTTTTGATATAACGGCCAACATTCCATAAGCTCTTCTGATTATTTCCTGGAACTGCTCATGGCATTTTAAAGATCAATGCACCTGAACCCCTAAGTTCCATCGAGGCATACAGTCATACAGCATAGAAACAGATCCTTCACTCCAACTAGACCACACCAACCATGTTCCCAAAACAAACTAGTCCCACTTGCCTGCATTAGGCCCATATCCCACCAAACCTTTTATATTCATGTACTTATCTCTGGACATCCATTGTATATAACTTCATACCTGCTTTAAAGCAACCTGATCTATCCTTCTACTGTCCACAATGGATAACCATACACTTTCTTACATTGAAATCCATTAGCCAGTTTTGCCCATTTACCCAGTCGATCACTATCCCTTTGTTATTTTATGTGATCATCTACACTGTCTACAATATTACCTTATGGCTGATCTGCTGATGCTCTTAAACCCACATTCCAGCCTGGGTCTAACACTGTGACCAGTTTTTTAATCAAGAATCTGGACAACTCAACCTTGCATATACTGTAAGGCCCATCATTCTCTGGGAAAGAGAATTATAAAACCCGAGAGAGAAATAAAAATCTCATCTCATTCTTTATTGGGAGACCTTCCATTCTCAACTTTTCCTCTGGGTGCAGAAAAAATCCTCCAATATCTCTTCTGCTGGCCCCGTCACAATCTGATATATTTCCTTACATCTGTAAACTCCACTGAATGTATAGCCAACATATTGAAATGTTCTCCAAACAGGCCAACAATCAGCCGAGTGAACCTTCTATGAACTGCTCTGTTCATTCCCCTCACTGTAACACTGTGATATACCCCACACCCTTCACTGTAATACACTGATATACCCCACACCCCTCAGTGTAATACACTGATATACCCCACACCCCTCAGTGTAACACATTAATATACCCCACACCCTCACTGTAACACACTGATATACCCCACACCCCTCACTGTGACACACTGATATACCCCATACCCTCAGTGTAACGCTGATATACCCCACACCCTCAGTGTAACACACCGATATAATGCACACCCCTCACTGTAACACATTGATATACCCCATACCCCTCGCTGTAACACACTGATATACCCCATACCCTCACTGTAACAGTGATATACCCCACACCCCTCAGTCTAACACACACTGACTTACCCCACGCCGACACTGTAACACACTGATACACCCCACACCCCTCACTGTAACACACCGATACACCCCACACCCCTCACTGTAACACACCGATATATCCACACCCTCACTGTAACACACCGATATACCCCACACCCTCACTGTAACAGTGATATACCCCACACCCCTCAGTCTAACACACACTGACTTACCCCACGCCGACACTGTAACACACCGATACACCCCACACCCCTCACTGTAACACACTGATATACCCCACACCCCTCACTGTAATACACCGATATACCCACACCCCTCACTGTGACAAACGCTCAGGTTAAAGCAGGTACATAGTGTTATACAGTCTTTCTATTGACTTGTTTGAAAATAGGACGGACTGTGGTTTCTGGTAAACACAGAAGGCACCTTAATTTCAGGAAGTGGCTGGAAGATTTCCACCGAAATGCTGTCAATTAGCAGTGCTCCCAGGTGAAACGTGACCTTATTTCCGGCCTTTCCCTGCCCCCTCTCTGTGTCCGTATCTGAGCAGTCTGTACTCACCTGACACTTGTACACTGCCCCTGCAGCTGCTGCCTTCCCGAGCTTTCCTGAAAAAGAGCAGACGGAGAAGTGTTGAAAGACCGAAGTCCGGAACCCAGAAGGAGACAGAGTGGAATGATCGGAATGGGGAATTCTTGGAAGCTGTCAGTTACTAACAGTTAGTCAACAAGTCAACACTGGGTCCTAAACTCCACCTGATATCATCCCTGGGTAATAAAGAAGCTGCCAGCACATCTCTATCTCACCCTGTGCTGTCCCTGCCCTGGCAGCGTTTGACCGGGTGAGTGATACCTTGCCACTGAAGTTAGTGAGCATGGTTGTGCTGCTGTTGTACGGTGTGTAGGGGGACGGGCATGTGTTGGCAGAGGTAGTGTGAGAGGCTCCAAATGCTGAAGGGACACGATGAGATTCAACACTCATTTCTGCCCAATTCACTGAAGGAATAAAGCTGTTTTCATGTAGCGCTTCCAAAGTAATAAAGATTCCCATCAAACCTTCAAAGGTCTTCACAGGAACAATACCAGGCAAGAATTGACATTGAGCCAGAGAGATAGGGCAAGTGACCATGGTTCGAGACGTGGGTTTTCTGTTGTGCCCACAAGAGAGGAAAGTAAAGAGAGGTGGCTGGAGGCATACTCTTGTCTCAGGCAGTAAGGATCTGAAAGGATTAATACTGAGAAGTGCCTGAAGCAACACCCATTAAGGTGGGATTGACTAGTGAGCAGAACAGCTTCAGCTCTGGAAGGAGTGAGAGGGAACAGCCCTGTACCAATCCCTGACCTGTCAATGGAACTGCTGCTATGGTGGCCTCTTCTTAATGACAAGGACCTGCTATCATGAGAAGCGGTACAGGAAAAAAAATTTACAAGAATGTTTCCAGGCCTGGAAGGTTTGAGTTCTAACAAGAGGCTGGCTAGGCTGGGACATTTTTCCTGGGAGCGTCAGAAGCTGAAGGGTGACCTTATAGAGGTTTAAAGAATCATGAGGAGCGTACAGAAGATGAACAGCCGAGGTCTTTTTCCAAGGGTAGGGGAGTCCAAAACTAGAGGGCATAGGCTTAAAGTGAAAGAAGCAAGATTTTTTTGGGATATGACGGGCAACTTTTCCACACTGAGGGTGCTGCGTGGATGGAATGAGCTGCCAGAGTAAATGGCGGAGGCAATTACAATTACAAGATTTAAAATACTTCAGCTCTGATGAGGAGTCATCCAGACTCGAAACATTAGCTTGCTCTCCCTCCATGGATGCTGTCTGACCCACTGTGATCTCCAGCTTTTGTTATTTTCAATACAACATTTAAAATACATTTGGACAGGTACACGAATAGGAAAGGTTCAGAAGGATATGGGCCAAACGCAGGTAATTGGGACTAGTTCAGTTCAGTATAACTGGTCAGCACGGTCGAGTTGGACCGAAGTGTCTGTTTCCGTGCTGCCTGACTCTATGATACGATGGTCTCACTACAGCATACTGCATCAAGCAGGTCAGACAGATCCGATGCTGAGACAGGGTCTGCCCCACAGTGAGGGCTAGACCTGCTATAACTGCACATTCAACATGTGTGCCAATGTCCAGTAAATTACCAAGGATTTACATCAGTAAAGCTTCAATCCGATGAGTTCTGAGGTCATGAGATTGTGGATTTCAAAGCTGGGAAACCATGCAGTGATTTGAAGATTGGGATGAGAGTGCTGGCTCATGGCACAGAGAGTGAGGGCTGACCCAGTGGTCAGTGTGAGAGAGGGTCCTGGTAGGATGCTTCAGTCTGAGCTGACGTTTTTGCAGGGACAATCACCAGATACCAGCAAGGAGTGTTTTGTGAGACAGGAAGTGGATGAGCTGAAATTGTCTTCATAATTGAATGGTAAGTGGCCTGCAGTCTCCGGGATGAATGAGCAGGGAGATCTGTACCTGGTTCTTCCCGTCTCTCTTCGCCAGCTGCAGCTTTAGGTTCTGGAGATCAGAATCCAACTCAGCTTCCAACTGGCTCAGCTCTTTCTCGAGTGAAACCTGTAACAATAAACAGAGAAGACCCAGAGGACAGGTACCGTGAGACTGGCCAGCAAAGGCTCATTCCCTGACACTAAGTCACAATGTACCTTAAGGTGCGCCTGTAGTGCACACAGAGCCTTGTGTCTTTGTAACCTCACTGCCTCTCCTCGAAGTGTCTTTATGTCTGGGATTGGGTTTCCCTCACTCTCACTGAGATCTCCCCGACCATCTCTCTCTCCATGTATCACTGTCCTTCTTCATCTCTCTACTCCTGTTCTCTCATCCCTCTTCTTCCCATTACCTCACTCTCTCTGCCAGTCTCTATCTTCTTCTCTCTCTACCTGTTTCTCTTCCTCACTCTCTTCATCTTTCTCCTTTTTTCTGTCTTCCTGCCTCTCTGTCTTTCTCTCCTTCCACTCTCCTCATTTTCTCTCTCTCTTTCCAACTCTCTCTTCCTTCACCTTCCCGGTTCTTTCAATCTCTCTGACTCTCTCCATAGGAACATTGAGCTTAGGAACAAGGGTAGGCCACTCAGCCCTCAAGCCTGCTCCATTCAATGAAATCATGGCTGGTCTTGTGATTACAAACGCAACATTTCTGTCTGACCCCAGTAAACTTGATTCCTTTGTCCACCAAACTCAGGTTTGAGTATATTAAACGATGCAGCCTCCAGAGCTCTGTGGGGAACAGCAAAACATTTCTCTCCAGCATAGAAAACAAAAAAGCATCAGTTTATTTAGATGGAGAGAGATTACAGAACACTGTGGTACAGAGGACTCTGGGTGTCCTGATACATGACTCTCAAAATTAAGTGTGTAGGTAACACAAGCAGTGAGGAAGCAACATCAAACATTGGTGTTTAGTGTAAGGGGAAAGGGATATCAAAATGGTGAAGTTTTACTGCAGCTGTGTGAGGCTTTAGTGAGACCACTTCTGGAGTACCATGTACAGTTCTGGTCTCTTTGATGGAAGAAAGAGCAAGACATTTCTCCCCAGTTCCAATGTAGAGAGAAATCCCTAATTTTCACACTGTGTTCACTAACTCTCGTCTCTTGCACGAAACATCATCACCGTGTGCACCATACCTGGTTCCCTCAGGATCTTTTATCTTTCAAGAAGCTCACCTTTCATTAACTGAAACTCAAGCGGGAATAGGCCCAAGCTGCTCAACTTTCCTGTGTGAGATATGCCCAAGAATGATTCGAGTCCCTGTAGTGTTCTGACCCTGAGTGCATCCTTTTATTAATTCTCCATTCAGATAAACTACTGCTTTTCTATTCTTCCTGCTCCTAACAACTTCACACTTTCCCACATTATTACTCCATCTGCCACTTTTCTGTCCATTCACCCACCCTATCCCTTTGTAGACGCTTTAATCTTTAACACTGTACAATTATCTCTGATACAATTTCAAGAAGGATTTGGATTACTGCATTTGGGGCGAAAGGGATCAAAGGGTATGGGAGAAAAGCAGGAACAGGCTACGGTGTTGGATAACCAGCCATGATCATAATGAATGGCACAGCAGGTTTGAGGGGCCGAATGGCCTCCTCCTGCCCCGTTTTCTCTGTTAATCCTCATGACAACATACCTTCACACTTTTCTTTGTGCCATCGGTAAATTAGTCACTCTTTATTCAGGCCCATCATCCAAATCCGTGACACTCCACCAGTTCAGGTTTGCCAACCCAAACATGACACATTCACCTTAAACCTCAGCATCCTACTTGCTAACCAATCTTCTATCCAACATGTCACCCACTTCACCATGAGCTGTTCGTTTGCTTAGGAATCTCTGACAAGGCACCTCTCTATCTCTATCTCGCTTCACCTTCCTGACCCTCTCATTTTATCTCTTTCAGGAAAGTTGTTCCTTTCTTTCTCGGCTTGCTTCTCTTTCTGTGACTCAATCTCTCCCTCCCTTTGTCTTTAACTCTCGCTGTATCTCACTCTTCATATCTCTGTGCCACTTTCTACCTTTTCAGGGGATGTTCAGACTCCTGCTGTTGTATCAGTGGGTTCAGATTTGCAGCCTTCTCCTTTAGTGACTTGTTACTTTACTCTCTCTGGACAACTTTCAACATGGGAGGGAAAGTCAGCACTGACTAAACAAGGCACAGGGACTGGTCAACATAACAAGCATGGGGCTGGATGAACACAGCAGGTCAAGCAGCATCATAGGAGCAGGAAAACTTGACGTTTCGGGCCTAAACCCTTCATCAGAAATGGGGGAGGGGAAGAGGGTTCTGAAATAAATAGGGAGAGAGGGGGAGGCGGATAGAGGATGGATAGAGGAGAGGATAGGTGGAGAGGAGGCAGACAAGTCGAAGAGGCGGGGATGGAGCCAGTAAAGGTGAGTGTAGGTAGGGGGGTAGGGAGGAGATAGGTCAGTCCAGGGAGGACGGACAGGTCAAGGGGGCGGGATGATGTCAGTAGATAGGAGATGGGGGTGTGGCTTGAGGTGAGAGGAAAAACAGGTTAGGGAGGTGGAGACGAGCTGGGCTGGTTTTGGGATGCGGTTGGGGGAGGGGAGATTTTGAAGCTTGTGAAATCCACATTGATACCATTGGGCTGCAGGGTTCCCAGGCTGAATATGATTTGTTGTTCCTGCAGCCTTCGGGTGGCATCACTGTGGCATTGCAGGAGGCCCAGGATGGACATGTCATCTGAGGAATGGGAGGGGGAGTTGAAATGGTTCGCGACTGGGAGGTGCAGTTGTTTGTTGACCAGGGACTGGTCATCCCATTTAAACCTTTGATTGAGACTGGAGCCATGAACTGAGGGAATAACAACTCGATTGGGCAGCATAGTCCTTTACCTCAACGGAGTTTGAGAGTCTCCTGGTGGCAGAATTCACAGTGGAAGATTCAGCCTAAAATACATGAAACAGAACATCATCAATGGAGACAATAGGGGATTGATGAATAGCAGCTACTGAGGGAACTGTTCCCAGCCCCAGCGCCCCGTGTTACTGACTGTATCCCGACTGATGTTAATCCCTCTCCCTCACACTGTCACTCAGTAACCCCTCT
>JAHRHZ010000003.1:352103-413428 GCA_024137785.1 Ginglymostoma cirratum
GAGGGGGTTACGGGAGAGGGGGTTACGGGAGAGGGGGTTACGGGAGACGGAATGAATGGAGAGGGGGTTATGCGAGAGGGAATGAAGGGAGAGGAGGTTAGGGGAGAGGAGGTTAGGGCAGAGGGGGTCAGGGGAGAGGGGTTGAGGGGAGAAGGGGTTGAGGGGAGAAGGGGTTGAGGGGACGAGTTTAAGGGATATGTGCAGTGGTGAGAGTGAGGAGGGGTATGGAGGCAATGCTGGGAAGTGTTGGGGATATCTGGTCACAGTCTCCATTGGCTGGAGTGTCTGGAGTCTGTATCAGATCACTGGACTGGTCTGTGTGCTGTGGAAGGATTGTGTGCAGCATTCCCCACTGAGAGAAGGAACACTCAGCCAGAATGGCTCCACGTAACTACCAAATGAAACCTCTTCACTGCCAAATTAACCTATTCACTGCTGAATTTAACCCGTTAGCTGGCTTTCCCCTGTGCATCTCTCACTGTGGCCCTTTCAGGAATGTTCATTCCACAACACGACTGTCAGCATGACAGCTGGTGTCTTTCAAAAGGAATGTATGTTCCCTCAAGGGGACGGATATTAACCATTCCTAGTCCAAAGCTCCTGTGCCAGCAAACTCTAGCATCTTACCTACCAGTGGTTGATGGTGAAATCTGCCTGCAGGGCATCAGATCCTGGAATCTCCACATCTGTCAATTGCTGGAGATCATCTGTGTATTGGGACTCTCCTGAAACACAAAAGGCCGAAATAAAGATCTTGGAAACGCAGCTGAACCTCCGGGAAACCCCTTAACCAAGCCAGCAGTGGGTTAGAAAGACCATCAGAAATAGGAACTAGGAGGAGGCCATTCAGCCCCTGGAGCATTCAACAGGATCATGGCTGATCTGACACTCCTCACATCCAAATTCCTGCCCTTTCCCCATAGCCCTCGATTTCCCGACTGATCAGAAATCTATCTATGTCAGCCTTAATTAGACACAATGACTCTGCCTCCACAGCTCTCTGTGGCAAGGAACTCTTTGGAACTCTCAACCCTCTGAAAGAAGAAATTCCTCCTCATCTCAGTCTTCAATTGGTGCCCCTTTATTCTGAAGTAATGCCTTCCAGTCCTAGACTCTCCCATGAGGGGAAACATCCTCTCAGCATTGACCCTTAAGAAGCCTATATGTTTTAATGAGATCACCTCTCATTCTTCTAAACTGAAATGAGTCCCAACCTGTTTAGCTCTTGCTCATAAGACAATGGGGGAATGGCAACAGCCTCGTGATATTATCACTAGCTATTAATCCAGAGACCCCAGTAATGTTCTGGGGACCTGGGTTTGAATCCCACCATGGTATGGATTCAATTAAAAAGAATCTGGAATTAAAAGTCCATTGATGACCATGAAACCGATGCCAATTATTGGGAAACCCCATCTGATTCACTGATGCCCTTTAGGGAAGGAAACTGCCATCCTTACCTGGTCTGGCCTACATGTGACGGCCCACAGCAATGTGGTTGACTCATAACTGCCCTCTGGGCAATTAGGGATGGGCAATAAATGCTAGCCTGGCCAGCGATACCCTAATCCTGTGAATTAATGAAAACGAACTCCCTCCATACCAGGGATCAGTCCTATGGACTTTCTCTGAACTCCATTGAAATGATGCCTTTCCTCAAATAAGGGGGACCAAATCTGCTGACAGTACTTCAGATGTGTGGTCTCACTAGCACCTTGTACAGTTGCAGTAAGACTTCCCGACTCATACTCCAAACATCTCAAAATAAGGGCCAACGCTCCATTCGCCTTTTTGATTACCTGCTACACCATTGTCCTGGTTCAGTGTTTCATTTGCAAGTACACTGAGTCCCTAATGTTGCAGCTTTATGCAGTTTTTCTCCATCTGAATAACACGGTTCTTTTGCAGTCTATTCCAAAATGAACAACTTCATATTTTCCGACATTATACTCCATTTGCCAACATTTTGCCTACTTGGTTAATCTAGCAATATCCGTCTATCCCTCTTGCAACCTGCCTTTCCACCTATTTTTACGTTGTCTGCAAATTTGGCTGCAGTATATTCGCTTCCTTCCTCCATCATTAATATACATTATAGACAGTTGTGGTCCCAGCACTGATCCCTGTGGAACCCCATGTGTCACAATGACCTGAAAAAGAAACCCTTTATCCCCACTCACTGTTTCCTGCCCATTAGCTAATTCTCTCTATCCATGCCAATAAACTACCTCCTACACCAGGGGATTTTATCTTTGACTTAAGCTCTTGTGCAATATCTTGGCAAATGATTCTGGAAGTCTAGATACAACACATCTACTGGCTCTCCTCTACCCACTCTGGTTAAGACTTCCTTGAGAAGCTCTAATTATTGAGTCAGACATGATTTTTCTTTCATGAAACCATGTTGACGCTGCTTGATTAGCTTATGATTTTCCAAATGTTCTGTTATTACTGCCTTAATGACTGATTCCAATACTTTTCCAAAAAACAGACGTTAAGTTAATTGATCCACAGTTATTAGCATTTTCCCTCCCTTTTTGAATTGAGCTGTCACATTAGTAGCTTTCCAATCCTCTGATCAGATACCAACAACTTTTGGCTCCCTGGTTGGCTCCATGACATGTTGCTATAGGAATCTATTCCTGATGCACTCTACAAACGTGCAGTCTTAGCTACTCTTTCCAACTTTATTCACCCAATCAACATGAAAGTCTAAGTTACCTATGATTATTGCTCTATTCTTTTTACATGCTCCTGTTATTTGTTGATTTATAGCTATTCCCACAGAGTGGCTACTGTTTGCAGGCCTGTACATTACTCCTACCAATGTCTTCTTTCCCTTCCTTGCTGCTTGCGTTCCTCCACCCAAATGGACGCTATATCATCTTAACCTAGGTTGTCTCTCACAACTGTCCTCAGTTCATCGCTTACTAACAGTGCCACCCTGCCACTTTTTCCTTCCTTCCTGTCTTTCTGAAAGGTCAAATATCCCTGAATGTTAAGTTCTTAGATTTGTAATGATATTTCCAAATAGCTATGAGATTGTATTCATTTACCCCAATTTGCGCCATCAGATTGTCTACCTTAATGCAAATACTTTGTGCATTAAGGTACAAAGTCCTTTAAGTTTGTTTTACTATCGAGTTTCCCTACAATTTTATGGCCTGTCAGTGCAATATAACATTCACACTTTCTGCCTCTTCCTTTTATTTTCTGATAACAATCACATCCTATCACTAACCTGAAATCCTATCTTCTCCTTTACCTCTGGTTTTATAATTATCTATTCAACTGAATACACCCCACCCACTATTGAGTTTAAAGGCCTATCCAAAGCCTCAGTTATGTGATTCAACAGGACTCTGGTCCCAGCAGAACTCAGGTGGAACCTACTTTATTGGAACCACTCCCTCCTTCCCCAGTACTGGTGCCAAAGTCCCTTTAATTCAAACCCACATTTCTCCCAAACCAAACTTTCAGCCACCCATTTACTACTTTAGTCTTGTTGACCTTGTGCCAATTAGCTCGTGGATCAGGTAGTAATCTAGAGATTATTACCTTTTTGATTCTGCTTTCTGATTTAATCCCTAGCTGCTCATATCCCTTCAGCAGAACTCTTTCTCCTTTCTACCTATATCACTGGTACTTACATGGACTACAACAACTGGACATTTTTCCTCCCACTTCAAGTTCCTGCGCAGCCCAGGTGAGGTATTCTGAACCAGGGCACCAGGCAGGCAAACACAGCCTTTGGTACTCTCAACACAGTGTGGAGCTGGAGGAACACAGCAGGTCAGGTGGCATCAGAGGAGCAGGAGAATCAAGGTTTCGGGTCTGGACCCTTCATCAGAACCCTTCTGCTTCTCTGATGCTGCCTGGCCTGCTGTGTTCCTCCAGCTCCACACTCTGACTTCAGCATCTGCAGTTCTTACTGTCTTTGGTACTCTCAATCCTGGCCACAGAGAATTAGAAATTAGTATGTCATTCTCCTCAGTCACTCTCTAGGCCATCAGTTTAAGCCTCACTGCAGGAACTCAGTCACAGAAGACCGAATGCAGCCCCAGAGTGTGTTCCACGAGTCAGCGATAGCAAGGCTGATAGTGAATATATGATACATCCCAGCCTTGGCCTCCCATCCCTTTGTAACTTTGGTTCTCAAAAAATGATGGGTCTCAGATTTCAAACCAACAATAGGCCTTGCATCAATTAATATGTTGTTGTGAAAGCTGGGCATCGCATGGGCTTTATTTTCAAATATCTCCTTTCAATTCTGGCGAAAGGAGTGTACTGAAAGAGGGATGATATGGTCGTATAAGTATCTCTGCTCAGAGATAAACCCATGGAACCTGTTTGCTACGGAGGAGAAATTCCAACAGAAACCCACTGAAATCATGTGACAGGAAACTGAAAGGCCAAGGTGGGGCTTATGAGTGGAAAGTGGATTTGGGGAGCCCTGGCAGAGTATTATAATTTTATTGTCATAGAGTCATACAACACAGAAACAGACCCTTCAGCCCAACCAGTCCATGCTGACCATAATCCCAAACTAAATTAGTCTCACCTGCCTGCACTTGGCCCATATCCCTCCAAACATTTCTTATTCATGTGCTTATCTAAATTTTTTTTAAACGTTGTAATTGTACCCACATCCACTGCTTCCTCTGGAAGTTCATTCCACACGCAAGCCACACTCTGCGTAAGAAAATTGCCCCCATGTCTTTCTAAAACCTCCTCCTCTCACCTTAAAAATATGCCCCCTTGTCTTGAAATCCCCCACCATAGGGAAAGGACCCACCTTTTAGAAATACGCAAAGAGTTAAATGTCAGCAGGGAGACCTGAGCTTATGGAAGTGCTGGGGACCATGGGGGGATTGTTCCAATGATGGTACATATCTGCTGGTAGTTTGATGCACAGAAAAATGCCATACAAGACCGACCTCAATTGTGTGGGTTAGTTAATGTGAGAGTATCTTATCTTTAGTTTGGTTTATTATTTGCCTGTTGGTGTTTGTTTGTTTGTAACAGTAAAAGTCTAAAAACGCACAAGCTTATCTTTTGGTTCTTTGTTATTAGTTGCTGGGAAATTACCTTCTTTCTCAAAGTGATCTGTTTCTACGGGGACCATAACAATTGCAGAAGGGAGTTCCAAACTTTAACCACATTTTGCATGGTGTGATGATTTCTGATTTCACTCCTGAAAGACTGACTCTACTTATCTTTGACTTTCCAATCAATGAAATAACTATTCTCTTACCCCATGAGGTCCCCTTCATATCACAAAAATCCTGATCCAATCATTCCTGACCCTTTGAAACTCCAGGGAAGACATCTCTAGTTTGTGTAATTATTCCTTGGGATTTAATGTAGAAGTTCTGGTATCACTCCTGACCTCACCCATTTAAACAATGAAATCCCTTTGCCTCAGTTTTGTATGTTCACTTATCTAGCTGTATGCTTTTGTAATGTCACACTTCTATCTGTACTGCCCACAACTCCATCTATAAACGCACATATATGGCTTCTTATTGCATCACCTCAGTCATTAAAAAATATAATCAGTAGTTGAAACTGCAAAACAGATCCTTGTGAGACACACTGGTCACATGCTGCTATTTGGAGTAACTCCCCCTTATCCCCATTCTCTGTCTTTTGTTGCTCAGCCACTCTCTGAACCAGGTCAATCTTTTACCTTTAATTCTGTGAGCTTCAACCATAACTAATAATCTCTAATGTGGGAATAAATCACCAGTCTTCTGGGAGTCTATACATATAACATTAATAGATATTCCCTGTCTGCTCCCTTCAGCACTTCTTCAAAACATTCCATCAGTTTCAACGGAATGAACTGTCCCTTTCCAAATCCATGCTCGCTGTCCCTGACTGCACTGAGATCGATGAGTGTGGAATGGCTGATTTTGAAGGTAAAACTCAACAAGGAACTTACTGTTTAATTGGTCTGTCACATCATCGGCATCCAATTCATCATCTGCAATCAAACATTTATTGGATCAATCCAACATTTAATTATGATTTCAGTCAAATAGCACTTCGAAAAGGAAAGAGCTCACATTTATGTGGCACCTTTCACATCCTCAAGATGTCATCTTCCTCCACTTCCACTTGATTCCTCTTTCCCTGGTACCCTATCCCTCAGGAATCCACTTCCTCCAGAATCCCTTACCCAGGAATCTATGTCCCCCAGGAATCTACTCACACCAGAAATCCTGGTCACCAAGGAAGATCCAGTTAGTAAAATAAAAGCAAATATTACAGACGCTGGAAATTTGAAACAAACAGAGAGAATGCTGGAGAAACTCAGCAGGTCTAGCAGCAATCTGTGGAGAGAGAAAGAAAGTGAACGTTTTGAGTCCAGTATGACAATCCTTCAGAACCCACTTCTCCAGGAGATCCAGAGTGTGTCTCAATGAGCAATTTAAGAAAAGAACTCCTTCCAGCCAAACAAGCCACATAGCCTGGAGTTTAAATTCAGGTATCCAATGGAGAAAAAAAACCTTTGGGTCTTTGTCTTTTCCAGAAGGCACTGAGGCTCAGTGCGAGGCACTCTGGCTTCTGAGTCAGAAGGCTGTGTGTTTGAACCCCACTGCAGACTTTGGGCATAGCAATCCAGGCCCAGTGTCAGTGAGGGAGTGCTATGCTGTTGGAAAAGTTGCATTTTGGAGGAATTGAAAGACACAGGTCCCATCTTCTGATGCGGGTGGACGTCAGAGATCCCATGGCCAAAACTGGAACCAGGGCACTCAGTTCATTTCGGAACTAAGGTCAGGAAAACAAATGATTGGGTCAGTCTTCAGCGCTGCTTGCTGTGTGTCACATGGCTGCGAAGCACTTCAGGAGGTTCTGAGATAAGGAAGGTTGTTGTCCACATGTGACTTAATCTTTCAACTTCTGGACCACAGCTTCTCCCCCTGCCCGTGTTCTGTGCTGCCCTCCCCCCTTCTCTTCTTTTATCTTCATCTTCCCCTCCTCACATGCTCCTTCCCTTTTCATTATGTCCTATCCATCATTCCCAATTCGGTCTCCTCCCCCCCGCTTAATCAATTTCTCAGTTACCTATGGGTCTGCTGTGAATCTGCTGAAACATCATCCTGTACCAATCCTTTGGCTTGTTCACACTCTGTTCAAAACACAAAACACAGCAAGAGTCAGATGGCGAGACTGAGAGAAGGACAGAGATAGAGATAGAGACAGACAGGCACACAGCGAGACAAACAGACATAGAGATGGAGAGACAGAGACATAGACAGAGAGAGAGAATGGGGCGCACAGCTCCATTAAACATGTAGCCGCTCACTAGCCTGAGTCTGTACTTCCCATACCTTCATTACTGTTACTATTTGGAGGGGTCTTGGCCTTTCTGAAAGACCTACAATCACAATTCATCTTTCACTCAGCATTACTGACAACGTGAAACCAAAGTCTGGATCGTTTCATGTGAATAGAAATCCACTGCAGATCCAAGAGGTTTAGAGCTTTCTGTCAGCAATGGTTTTGGAGATAGTCCTGTGCTCTCAGCGTTTCTATTCAGTCTCTCTGTACAGTTACTAACTCACAAAGGAGATTCTCCCCACAATGATTCAGGACAGGTTGGAGTTTAAACCCCAGGGGCTGGTACCCAGATTCTAGGGATTAGAAATGGAAATTGGGATTGTAAACAGGCCATAATCCTAGAGTCTGGGATTCACCACACAGGCAGTAATCGGGAGTGTGGTGAATCTGGATTCAGTGCTTTGACTGGATCATTTCACACTGATTGCTGTAATGAGCTTGTCCTTGTCTTGCTGATGTTATCTACTGAAAGAATGAACATCAATGAGGAATATAAAGTCACAGAGAGTCAGGAATATTCTGTCACAAGGTTCTCACTTACTGGTCTGGAAGCAATAGGCATTCCCACTTCATCCATCGGGCCAGCACCTTCATACTTTATCCAGATCTTTTCCCGTCGAGCTTTGGTTTTATCCTGAGTTGTTCCAGTGTCCGCTGCAAGGCGGTTTTGGATAGTAAGCACTGAGCACAATAATTGTACAAACAGGACAAACTGTACATAAACAGAGAAAAGCTCATTCTCCACATCTAACATTCCCAGGACAGGGTCATCATGGAGTTAGATACACAGTCAAGCTCTCTCTACACTGTCCCGATCAACCACACCCAGGGCAGGGATTCCATAGGGCTAGATACAGAGTAAAGCTCCTTCTACACTGTCCCCCATCAAACACTCCCAGGGCAGGGACAGCACAGGGTTACATTCACAGTAAAGCTGCCTCTACCTTGTCAAAAGCATGAGGTGTAGTCAGTATGAAACGTGTTCTGTGTTCTATGTCCCTCCCTTTGACATGTTATATAACTTACCCCTGGGCTGATCAGTGGGTGCTACATCTGAACATGCAGAGTGTCCTTCAGTTCCACTCATCTCCAGAACCTGTGCACGGACAGCAGAGGGACAGAGTAGGAAAGAATGAGTGGTGACAGGGCAACAGAGTGAGAGAGAGGAAGGGGAGAGAGGTGAAACAGAGGGAGAAGATAGAGAAGAGGGAACAAGGAAGATAGAGGGGAGGAGATGGGAGAGAGTGGAAGAAGGTGATGGGAGAGATGGGGAAAGAGAGAAGACATACAGGGTGGGAGGGGAGAGGAAACAGTGAGTGAGTAAAAGCACAGTAAGAGATGAAAAGGAGAGAGAGTGAGAGCACCGAGAGCCACAGAGTGAGACAGCAAAATTGCGAGAGAGGGGGCAGAAGAAAGTGGGAAGGAGAAGTTAGAAAGGGGGAGTGAGAATGATAAGCAAGCAGCAGGAAGAGAAACAAACAGCATTTGAGAGAATATGAGCCAGATCCTGTGAAGAAACAACAATGAATGAAGACACAATCCTGACTCACAGCTCGTTCATCTCCAAATCTGCAGCCCTGGTTATGTGAGTCCCAGCAAGATTCAGGTGGAGCCCATGCCAGTGGAAGAGCTCTTGCCCAGTACTGGTGCCAATGTCCCATTAATCCAAACCCATATCCCCCATGCCAATCTTTACCTCTTGCCATGATCATTATCCGGATGTTCATCATCGGCCATGATCAGCCAGGAATGAAAGGTCTGAATGGCTATTTTCTATGCTTCTGATGTTAGTAAAACTGAGGACATTGATCTCTCCTCCTGTCCAATCATCTTTAAAGACATGCATATATACCCTCTGCTCCTGCACCCCCTTTACAAATGCGTCCTTTATTTTAGCCTATCTCTCAGCATTCCTCTTCCCAAAGTGAATCACTTCATGCTTCTTTGCTCTGAATTTCATCCATCAGTCTGCCCTCTCCAGCACCTTATGTGTGTCTTTTGAAGGTTACAACACTGTCCCCTTCACAGTTCACTAGGCTTCACCAAGACTGACTCAGTAAGAGATGCTAGGAGCAGCTACGGTCCCAACACCAAACAGAAAATTTGCATCACGCCAAACAACAGTTGATCTCCACTCCTCTTGGTCTCCTAATGCTCAGCTCCTTTTGTGTCCTTGCTGCAACTGTCCCTCTTTCTCTCGGAGTTGAACATTTTCTGAAGCTCTGTGACCCTGTGTGATAGGTCACAGGCACAGGGAATGTGACTGAGATTCATTACCGGAGCTGGATTGTGTGGTTCGGTCCATCCATTGACAGCTGTTCCTGGAGAAAAGGCGAGCTCTGTGTTCAGCTGATTCAGACACTGCGAAGGGACAAAGTCATTGGGTGTGGGAACACTGTCAGAGCTGGAGCAGGGAGGGCTGGCAGATTCCCCTGGTGATGGAATCTTCTTCCGCAACGTTCCACCTGGTTGCTCGGCCAGCTGGACGCTCGTGTGTTTGGAAATCACGAAGATTTTGGGCTGACAGACAGGCCCATCCTGAGAAAACAAGGCAAATAGGTAGGAATAATGTTGATAAGGATCACCAGCTGTGCCCGTACCAGAAGGCATGGAAGGAACTTAACAATCGACATATCAAGAACTCCTACTGACCTCGGATTGAGGATGGGCTGCACTGTTGGAGGATCAGTGCCGAGGGAGCGCTGCACTGTCGGAGGGTCAGTGTTGAGGGAGAGCCGCTCTGTTGGAGGGTCAGTGCCGAGGGAGTGCCACACTATCAGAAGGTCAATGCTGAGGGAGCACCGCACTGTCGGAGGGTCAGTGCTGAGGGAGCGCCGCACTGTTGGAGGGTCAGTTCTGAGGGAGTGCTATGTTTTAGAGCTAAATTGTCCTTCTGTCTGTTCCTTGAAGGGTTTAAGTGGAGCTTAGATGGAAAGGCATCATCCTTTAAATAGAGATCCCATAGGATTGTTTGGGACTGAGAGATCCGAAGGGATTGGGTGCCAGGGAGAACCCAGAAGAAGAAAGGAGCAGGAGTAGGCCAGTTGGCATATCGATTCTGCCACTCTATTGAATAAGACGATTGCTGATCTGAAGGACAGGGATCCCTGGGATTAGTTTGTGGATAGTGTGTGGGACAGTGGCATGGTTAAATGATGAGATGAATGAGCAAGTTGTGAAGGGAAATGAAGCTTGTGCTTTCCTAGGTTGCCGAGATAATGTGAATGAGAGGGGATTGAGTTCCACCAGATGTGACATTGAAAGGAGACATGGCAGAGAGTGTAATTTCCAACAGGTGTTAGATGACAGAAAGTGGAAGAAGAGTTTGTAGAATGGAACTTCAAACCAATAACAAAGTTCACAAGACAGAATGAATCTGAGATGGAAAAAAAATCTGCTGGACTGTCAGAGGTCAAAGCTCTTTCCCAGAGTCTAAGATCTTTATGTGTATTGAGGACAGGTCAGTGAGAGGTACAGATACACGTTGAGAGATCTGGGTTCCCTGAGTGGCAATCTGTCAAGAAACTGCACAGTGTAGGAACTGACATCCACCCACTCTCCAAGTTGCGAATGATACAGCAAATACAACACCTCCTGCACTCAGGAAGCAGTTTCAGCAGCTGTCACTAGCAGTCAATCCTGGCTGGGACAAGAGGTGACAATATTCAACACTCAAGCAAGAGGCAGTGAACACAAAGTCTTCTGCTTGTCAGCATGAAGTAACAGTGGGTTAACCTTGGGCATAAGGTCACTACTTACCCGGGGCTCCATTCTGGAGGCTGTGGGGAATGTTTGCTTCAGTTCCATGCCTTGGCTTTCTTTACAGATCTGTGCAGAAGAACATTGAAGGGTTAAATGAGAAAACATGACAGCCAGTCACATATTTTTGGGCCACACACTTCCTTTCTCCAAAGCCAGCAACAAGACATTAGGAAGGACACAGAATACAGAAAACACAAGCATCCAGTGAGGCACTCCCAGCACCCAGAAAGCACCATTGTCCATCCTCTCAGCAGATAAATAATCCCAAGGTCACTCCAGCCCAATGGTGTAGGCCAGTGAGTTAACAGGGCTGCTCATCAATATGACTGATGTTGTTTCCTGGAACACAGCAACAGATACCTTGGTGTCACACTGACTGACATACCAGTGTCACACCGTAGCACACAACAGGAGCTAGGTGCATGCAGGTGTTCTGATATAAATACTTCTCAGACTGTCAGTGTTCCCAGTCTGCACACAGCCCATTAGCAGGGTACAAATACACACACAGCCAGCACAATGTGCACAGTCCTGAGTTTAAACACACATACACGCGCACACACACAAACACGCACGCGCACACACACACACACACATTGTGAGAGATATGTCTTGCTGATGGACTAATTGAGCACAATATTTAGGAGCCTCAATATAGGAGCAGAAGTGGACATCCAACAATTTGCCACCCCAGGTTTCTCCCATGATGAGGGAGTTAAGTCTCAGTGCAGCAAACTGTCAGATAGCAACGTAGCAGAGTGCAGATAAATCCATCCCAATCACTTGTCCATGGGAACACAGGGACACTCACATTTACTTGCACACACCCACACAGACAGACAGATACTGAGGCATTTAGATCTAGATGCACAGACACCACACAGACACACCCTATTCCTGCAGATTCAATGGTAGAAAATGTCACTGCACTATTTAAAAAGGATCATGTGAGGAAACACTGAACCACAGACTTGTTAGCTTTATATCAGTGGAAGTGAAAATGTCAGAATCTCTAAGAAAGGATGGTGAGAAGAGACAATTGCATAACAATAATCTAATTGAGCACTGTCAGCATAGATTTGTGAATAGGAATTCATGTTTTCATGAAGTTGGAGGATTTGGATGGACTCAGTGACTGGGTAAAAAGATAGCAAATGGAATATAATGAATGTGAACTTAGCCACTTTGATCATCAAGAGGGGCTGGAAAGTGTGGATGTTGAGATGAGGTGTCCTTGTTGGTAAGTCGCTGAAGGCTAACAAGCAGGAACAGCAAGTTATTAGGAAGCTTACTGGAATGTTGCCTTTTATTCGAAGAGGATTTGAGGACAGAGAGGTCTTGCTTCAGTTGGATAGGAGCTTGGTTAGGCCACACCTGGAATACTGTGTGTAGTTTTGCTTTCCTCAGCTCAGGAAAACTATTACCGCCATTGTGGGGTTCGGGGCTAGCCAGATACATGACAGTCTTAGCTGGGCACGCTACAATTGGAGATAGTACCTGGTAGATTGCTCCAACAATAAAGTGGCCTTTTCAAATAGACCGTGCTGATCTTCCATGGCCAGTAATGTGAAATGCATAATTCTGAGTCCATTCCTAGTTCACCAGACTTGTTCCCGGGATGGTGGAACCGTCCCATGGAGACAGACTGGGAAAACTGGATCTGCATTCTCGAGAGTTTTAAAAAAATGAGAGATGACCTCATTGAAACTTACAAATCTGTAAAGGGACAATTACTTAGGGGTAGAGGCGATTAAGATGTTTCCTAGGTTAGAGGCAGGGAGGGGGTTTCTAAAACCACAGGGACAATTTAAAACTACGGGGACACCATTTTGGGCTGAGATGAGGAGAAAATATTTTGCTCAGAGTGTTGTGACCCTTTGGAATTCTCTACCACAGATGGCTGTTGAGTATGTTTTTGGAGTATGTTTTAGGCAGAGATTGATAGATTTCTGATTACCAATGGCGCACAGAACTGTGAGCATGGGGTGAGTAAAAGGTATTGAAGTTTTCAGTCTGTTATGCATTAAATGGTGGGGCAAACTCCATGGGGCTGAATGGCCTACCCACAGACATACATGCACTCTCTCCTCGGTTTCTTTACATTTTTCTGTTACTGAAAACACCAGAACGGAAAGGTTTCCTTCAGTCACCATGGTAATAATCTGCAGCCACTATAAACTGTGGTTATTGTGATTAATAAGTGATGTGATTTCAGGAGCTGCGACTACTATCAGATGCACTGGATTTGTTCAGTGCAAGCCCAGCCCAGTGTACACACGTCTATCTAAATTCAAGGAAGTATTCGACTCAAATCTCAAAACTCATGGTGAGTCATCAGAGATCGGGAGAAATATGAAATGAAAATGTGAGTCTGATATTTTTTGGGGCTATTCCACCCCAGAGTTGCTCTATAAAAGACAAATCATTTCTGCAGATTACAACTGTTTGAAAAGAGGTCAGCCCTGCGGTGACCTTAATGAATACAGCGAGCGTTGAGGAGAATTGACAGAGACATTGAGATTTGTCATGACCAGGAGGATTGGGATGAGTCACATCAGGACTGAGGTTATTTTTACTTTGCCGCCCTGGAAGAATTTTATAATTAAGTTACTTACTCGGTACAATTATTGAGTGACTGACTGACTGAACATACAATTACCACTGACTGAACTTAGTAATAAATTCAGTTGCTGCCTCACTTTAATCATTAATCTCTTTCCAATTTCTTTTCCACTATTTGGTGGAAATCATAAGAGTTGCTCAGAACAACTCATGATGAATAAAGTGCTTCAGATGATAAATTAATAACCAGAATAGTGTTCAAATGGATTCAAAATTATGCACTTCATATAAATGGCCATAGGAGAACAGCACAGACTATTTGAAAAGGCCACTTTACTGTTGGACCAAACTACCAGGTACTATCTCCAATTGTAACAAGCCCATTTATAGGTAAGACTGTAAGGCATCTGGCTAGCCTCTAACCACACGATACTCTTTGACTATAGATTATGATGCATACTAGAATGATAATTGCAACAGAAATCAGGAAGAGTATTTGAAAGGCAGGACAGAGGCGAAGGCTGGAGTAAGGAAGGGTAAGAGGAAGCATGAGAAAAGGATGGCAGGCTGCACTAAAACAAATAGTAAAATGTTCTTCAAACTTATTGATAGTATAAGATGAGTGAAAGATAGAGTGGGGTCCCATAAGGAATAACCAGGGTAAGCTGCTTGCTGAAACAAAGCATCAATTGTTTTATCCAATTATAAAATGGTGAGAATGGCCCCGTTAAATAAGTGGGTGCTCAGCAACTGAGCAGTATAGTGATAGATAAAGAGGAGGTACTAAAACGGCTGACAGCACTTCAGGGGAGAGATGTCTCCAGGCCCTAATGGAATGTATCCTCGATTGCTGAGAGAGAGGTAAGGGACCAAATAGCAGAGACTTTGACATAAATTTTCCAGGCCCCTCTGAATGCAGGATTAGCCCCAGCGGAACTAAGGATCGGAAATGTGACACTGTAGTTTAAGAAAGGGGGCAAACAATAACTCAGCACATGACACACCTTTCAGCTTGACCTCAATAGTGGGAAAACTGATGGAGGCCATCATGTAGGATAAGATTAAATGCACGCTTGGAGAAAAATAAGTTAATACTAAATAGTCAACATGGTTTTGCCAAGGGCAGGTCTTATGTGACAAATTTAACTCAATTCTTTGACGAGGTGACACAGGAAGAGGATGATGACAAGGCTGGGGTTGTTGTCTAGGTGGATTTTCAGAAATCATTCGCTATAGTGCTGGAAAGCAAGTTGGTGAGCAAATTAGAAATGTTTGGGATTGATGAGTCTTTGGCAGCATGGATTAGAAGTTGCCTAAAAGATAGGAAATAGACGGTAAGCACAGATAGGCATTTCTCAGATTGGAGATGAATTGAAATTGGTTCTCCCTAGGGATTGGTGTGGGGACCCTTGCTTACAATGATTTATATAAATGATTTCGAATGAACTCTGACATCCAGAGACACTTGAAAACAGACAGCAAAGGCAGCAGCTGGACAGATTACTGCTGGGTCAGACAATGGTGTAGGTTTCTTTCTCTGTTTGAATCACTTCCCATAATGGTCATTGCCCGTTGTCCATATTCCTCCTTTTTAAAGTGCCGTTGTTTTGAGATTTTTTCCCCCAAAGTTGCAAAACAATGCAACAGCTTATAAAACAGTAAGTGCTGCTCCTAGAATTCGAGGAAATCAGCTCCGACACTGAAAATCCCTCAAAAAAGGAGCAGCTGTTACAGCCACAATTCTTTCTTATCCTCCATCTTGGATTAGTGTGACTGGGCCTGAGATCAGCGGTGTACCACAGGGATCGGTGCTGGGTCCACTGCTGTTTGTCATTAATATAAACAATTTGGATTTGAACATGGGAGGTACGGTTAGTAAGTTTGCAGATGACACCAAAATTGGAGATGTAGTGGACTGCGAAGAAGGTTACCTCAGAGTACAACGGGATCTTGATTAGATGGGCCAATTGGCCGAGGAATGACAGATGGAGTTTAATTCAGATAAATGTGAGGTATTGCATTTTGGAAAGGCAAATCAGGGCAGCACTTAATGGTAGGGTCCTGGGGAGTGTTGCTAAACAAACAGACCTTGGAGTGCAGGTTCATAGTTCCTTGGAAGTAGAGTCACAGGTAGACAGGATAGTAAAGGAAGTATTTGGAGTGTGTGCCTTTATTGGTCAGTGCATTGAGCATAGGAGCTGGGAGGTCATGTTGCAGCTGTACAGGACAGTGGTTAGGCCACTACTGGTGTCCCTGCTACATGAAGGATGTTGCGAAACTTGAAAGGGCTCAGATAAGATTTACAAGGATGTTGCCAGGGTTGGAGCTATAGGGAGAGGCTGAATAGGCTGTGGCTATTTTCCCTGGAACGTCGGAGGCTGAGGGGTGACCTTATAAAGGTTTATAAAATCATGAGGGGCATGGATAGGGTGAGTAGCCAAGGTCTTTTCCCCAGGGTGGGCGGGGGGGATTCAAAACTAGAGGACATAGGTAAAAGGTGAGAGGGGAAAGATTTAAAAGGGACTTAAGGGGCAACTTTTTCACACAGAGGGTGGTGCGTGAATGGAATGAGCTGCCAGAGGAAGTATCTAGAATCCCTACAGTATCTAGAATCCCTACAGTGTGGAAACAGGCCCTACGGCCCAAGAAGTCCACACCGAACCTCGGAGCATCCCACACACAATCGTCCCCTTGTAACCCACCTAATCTACACATCCCTGAACACTACGGGCAATTTAGCATGGCCAATCCACCTAGCCTGCACATCTTTTGGATTGTGGGAGGAAACCGGAGCACCCAGGGGAAACCCACACAGACACAGGGAGAATGTGCAAACTCCACACAGACAGTCACCTGAGGCTGGAATCGAACCTGGGTCCCTGGCGCTGTGAGACAGCAGTGCGAACCAGTGAGCCACCATGCTGCCTGAAGTGGTGAAGGCTGGTACAATTACAACATCTAAAAGGCATCTGGATGGGTACATGACTAGGAAGAGTTTAGAGGGATATGGCCAAACGCTGGCAAATGGGACTAGATTTATTTAGGCTATCTGGTCGGCATAGACCAGTTGGCCCAAAGAGTCTGTTTCTGTACTGTATGTCTCTATGACTCTATGATTTGGAGGTGGATGTTGAAGCAAAAATCTCTAAATTTGCAGATGATACTAAGCTGGGGAGTAAAATGGATTAGGAGGATAGTGCTGAGCAACTGCTAAGACAAGTTGTCCAAATGGGCAGATACCTGGCAGATGAATTTCAATGCACAGAAAATGAGGTAACGCATTTTGGTAGAAGAAACGCTGAGAGACAGTACAGACTCAAAGGTACAACTTTGAGCAGTTACAGGACCACAGGGATCTCAGGGTTCAAAGGCATAATTTCCTGAAGGTGGCCACGTAAGTTGAGACAATTATTAAGAAGGCTTATAGGATCCTTGGGTTTATAATTAGAGGCATAGAGCATAAAAGCAAGGAAGAGATGCTACACCTCCACAAATCATTGTTCAGACCACCTTTAGAGGATTGTGTTCAGTTCTGTCACCTTATTTAAGGAAGGATGTTAAAGCCCTGGAGAGAGTTTAAAGGAGGTTTACCAGAATGGTACCAGGAAAGAGGGATTTTTGATACAAGGAAGGATTATAAAAACTGGGATTATTCTCCTTGGAGCAGAGAAGATTAAGAGGTGACCTTACTGATGTGTTCAAAATTATGTACAACTTTGACAGAGAAAATAAGGATATTCTGTTTCCACTAGTAGGTAACAAGGGGTGACAATTTCAAGATTTTCAGCAAGAGAACTAAGCGTGAGATGAGGAGAAACTTCTTTACTCAGAAGTATTAGGTATGCACTGCCTGGGATAGTGGTGGAGATGGATTCCATAGGAGGTTTCAAAAGGGAGCTGGATATATATTTCAAAGTGATGTATTTGGAGACCGACAGAGATAGTGCTGGAGAATGGGACTCCCTGCGTAGCTCTTTTGGGCCGAGGACTCTACCCTGAGGGACTCTTGCAGCGATGTCCTGGAGCTGAGGTGACTGATGTTCAGAGGTATGAGAGCATGAGTTTCTGTTGACATTGCAGAGTTAATAATGCAGATGAAATGGTTAACACTGTGCATTACAGATCTCTTCCTGTATTTCAGAGGGTTATCTCAAAACTTCATGGGGTAATACTGTGATGCTGAATATTACAAGGTGAACTGTGACTATTGCAGGTTTAAGTTTGATTATTACAAGTCCAACATTGTGCATTTCAGTTTCAATACTGTTCCACAGCTTTTCAGTGGATTAGCACAGACTCCATTGTGGAGTTCCTGAGTGGCTAACACACAGAAATTCAACATATTATTGCACTATATTCTGTTTCTGTCCTAGGCACACTCATTCCCTGAGCTGCCACTGCTTCGATCCGGCAATTGTGTACAGCTTTGCAAATGGCCAATATTACTCATTCTTTTCCATAACACTGAGCCAAACCACACACATATTTATTGCAAAGGGACTCTGCGAACTTGGACGGAGAAAGGGCTGGGCTGATGCAGATCTGTATACCAGCCTTCTCTCTCCAAATTAATTTCTCACAGTCAGGGGCACCACAGGAAAAACTTAACAGTTCTGTCACACACCTCGCACTTCTTCTTGGACAGCCTTAAGTAAGTTAGCAGTGAACAAAATAATTAATGAAGATTTCCACTGTTGTAATGGGAGAGACAAAATAGCCAATTAGTGCACAATAAGTTCCCAGAAAGAGCAATGAGATAGTGAGCAGCTAATCTGATATACAGATGTCAGCTAGAGACAAAATGCAGCTGTACCATCGTTTATATCCCCACATGAGAGGGCACATGAAGCTTCATTTTAACCGCACTCCCTCAGTACTGACCTTCCGACAGTACGGCGCTCCCTCAGCACTGACCCTCCGACAGTGCGGCGCTCCCTCAGCGCTGACCCTCCGACAGCGCGGCGCTCCCTCAGCGCTGACCCTCCGACAGCGCGGCGCTCCCTCAGCACTGACCCTCCGACAGTGCGGCGCTCCCTCAGCACTGACCCTCCGACAGTGCGGCGCTCCCTCAGCACTGACCCTCCGACAGTGCCGACTCTCTCAACATGGGGATGGGAATGTCCGTCTTGGTCATTGTGCTGGAGTTTGTCAAGGGGCACCTGATGTCAAATCGATGTGGTGAAGTAGTGATTGGACCTGATCATGATACCTACTCTAGTTGAATAGCTGCCCTCTGTCTACAATCTAGAATCCGCGTTACGAGGTGCAGAAACCAGTAAGTGGGAAGGCACCGTTAACTGGCCAGCACTTCAAACAGCTATTTGGTCATGGGTTCAGCTCTGGTTACAGGTATTCCGGCAGCCAAACGACAGCCTCAAACTACATGACTGATTAGTAACAAACCACACTGAGCCCTCAATGAGATTCCACACACTGGGACTCACCCCTGGATATCCATGATTGGATGTACAAAACTCACCAAACACTTGGACTCCAGGCTGTAAATCACTGCCAAACTCTCTCTCTGTAGTCCTGCTGCTGAAGGGTTAAAGAGAGACTGCCAAATCACTGAGATGTGTGTGTCCATTCAAAGCTGTAGCTCGAGGGATCAGTGACTCACTGATCAGTTCCTGTGCCGCCCTCTCTGCTGTTCCTGGCACCAACTCTGTGAAACTTTGCAAAAGTAAAGTCTCCTCCTTTGTAAGAGAGAGCTGGGGCCAGCAAATGAGTTGTGTCGAAGGCAGCTCCTCTTTCACTCACTTATTCAATCATTGGCACAGTTCTTGGTGGCTGGGGGTAGGAGCAAGAGGGAGAATTGAGCAAAGGGCAGGAATGTAATTCATGGAAAGTTTGTTGCTGGTTAATTGGCTTTTATTGTTTCATGTTCACGTGAGCTGAATCAGGCTGCACTTCTTAAAGAAAAGGCATTGGATGTAATGTTTACATAGGCCTCACCACACTGTGTTTGTGGCAACAGCACGGCAGTGACATCGAAGTATTGGGTGTGGGTTGTTAAGCAGGGAGGGAAGTGGGATGGCACGGAAGATGGAGAGGGAGGGATGGAGAGTGTGGACGAGAGAAAGGGCAGTGTGGGGTGTGTGATTGGGATGGGGTAGTGGGCTAGCACAGTTAGGTGGTGATGGGTGAGGCAATGATGAGGATGAATTCTGCTTTGATCAGAAAGAACACTGAGTGAAGATAACAATGATCTGCTGCACCCAAGCTCGAATATTCAATGATCAAGGTGCTCAGTGGAGATAGCTATCTGAGCAAGGGTCATCAGGAGTAGCTGTTGGAGCAGCATCATGGCAGAACACAATTGTTTTCAGCACAAGGGTGAATGGAGTAGACAACGGCTCTCCCTTTCACTCACTGGTGGACACAGTATGTCACATCCAACACAGTGTCAGTGATAACATGTATTGCCCCAGAATCTGAACACTGTGTGCTCGGGTCCCACTATAAACACTCGAGCCAATGTAACATTTCCAAATTTGCAGATGAAGCAAAGCCAAGTGGGACTGTGTGTTGTGAACAAGATATAATGTGGCCTCAGGAGAGTTTGGGCAGTTCTAGTGAGTGGCCAAGAACGTGGCAGATGGAATATCATGCAGCAAAATGTGACATTGTCCACTTTGGTTGGAAGAACAGATGGGCAGAGTATTTCTTGATCGTGAAATGCAGATGTTGGGGCGAGGTGTCCTTGTCGATATGTCACTGAAGGCAAACAAGCAGGAACAGCAAGTTATTAGGAAGCTTAGTGGAATGCTGCCTTCTATGTCAGAGAGTCAGTGCTGAGGGAGTGCCACACTGTTGGAGGGTCAGTACCGAGGGAGTGCCGCACTGTCGGAGGGTCAGTACCGAGGGAGTGCCGCACTGTCGGTCGGTCAGCGCTGAGGGAGTGCCGCACTGTCGGAGGGTCAGTGCAGAGGGAGAGTTACACTGTTGGAGGGTCAGTTTTGAGGGAAAGTTACACTGTCCAAGGGTCAGTGCTGAGGGAGAGTTACATGCAACATTTAACTGTGCCCTGTGGGGTCTCTCAGGCTGACGTTAAACATTGTACGATATGACATGAAGAACTGATTGGTCTCCATGGTGTCCTGGCAAATTCTTATCCCTGAAGCAATACCATGAAACACAATCCCGAGTCATTATCTCCTTGCTGCTTTCTGTCATCATTGTAGTTCCTGTATCCTGACACTGCATTCAATGCTTCATTTGTTAATACCTATTGCAACTCCCGCACGGGGAAAGGCGACAGAAATGCACTTTGCTCTTTTGGAAAAGGTTACTAACTGCAATGTCTGAGTGCCTTGTGTAAGCCGCCTCCAAAGGAAATTTTCTACCCAACATTTAAAGGGACATTATAACGCACTTCTGGAGCAGGTGGGGCACTGTGCATGCACCACAAGATCCCTAGAAATTTTACTTCCATACTGGGGCCAGTTAAGGCCACCTTCACCAATGCAGGTTACAAATCTGCCCAACCACAATTGTAATTGATGCTCCCGTCTTACTGCCAACAGAGCCCAGCTCATCCTGTTCCCAATTGGTTCACTGTGTAGATTCTGTACAGAATCAGAAAGGCTGTGAACTGCTGATCATCCCTCATCAACACTTCTGAGAAACAAAGCAACAAAGCCTGCATCCATCAATCAGGGCGCAGTACCTCTAACCCTCTCATACAAAGCCAGACAGAAAACATACAGAAGGAAACAGGGACAAGAGTGAAATGGACACCTGGGAGTGTGCACACAGACACACACGTTATGCAAATTTGAACAGACACACACACAAACTGACATTGGCACAGAAACCCGGCAATGAACAGACATTTACACAAATGTAAAACACATACACGCAAATCCCTTGTCTCAAACACAAGATTATGCAAATGTCAACATTTACACACACACGTGTGCACACAATAACACATACAAGTACGCTTGCACAGAACGTCAAACACACAACTACATGGAGGAATACACATAAACACCCAAAACCAATCCAGGTACACGCTTCAGAAGCACAAGCACAAAAATCTATGATGTGCAGAAAAACAGATGCACACTCACAATGCACACAATGTTCACGTACGTACTGAAACACGTAAACAAACTTACATATAGTTGTTTAAACAGGAAGTCACATCCACTGAGAGAGACACACTGGCACTGAGACATACTTTCAGATACAAATTGTGCAAAACAAACTGAAACACAATTCCAAAACATACAGGCATCAAGAAAGACAGAAATACGTACGGGCACACTCTCAAACAGACAGACACTGCCATACAGACTGTAACACGCACTGATACACCCTCAGACTGATAATGTGATACAGACTGTGACACACACTGACACACCCTCAGACAGACTGGCATGGTGATACAGACTGTGACACACACTGAAACACCTTCAGACAGACAGACAATGCCATACAGACTGTAACACACACTGACATACTCTCAGACAGACAGACACTGTGATACAGACTGTAACACACAGGCACACTCTCAAGACGGACTGACACTGTCATACAGACTGTAACATACCCCGACATGCTCTCGGACAGACTGACACTGTGATAGACTGTAACACACACCCACACACCTCAGACATAGTGATACAGACTGTAACACAAACCAACACACTTTCAAAAGACTGGCAGTGTGATACAGACTGTAACACACACTGACATGGTGATACAGACTGTAACAGACACCAGCACACTCTCAGAAAGACACTGCAATACAGACCGAAACACACTGATATACTCTCAGACAGACAGACACTGTGATACAGACTGTAACATACACTGACAGTCTCAGACAAACGGACACTGTGACAGACTGTAACACACACCGACACACTTTCAGACACTCTGGCACTGTGATACAGACTGTAACACACTGACACACTCTCAGACAGACACTGTGATACAGACTGTAACACACACCGACACACTCTCAGAGAGACACTGTGATACAGGCTGTAACACACACAGACACACTCTCAGACAGACACTGTGATACAGGTTGTAACACACACAGACACTGTGATACAGGCTGTATCACACACACACACTCTCAGACAGACAGACACTGCGAAACAGGCTGTAACACACAAAGAAACACTCTCAGACAGACAGACACTGCGATACAGGCTGTAACACACAAAGAAACACTCTCAGACAGACAGACACTGCGATACAGGCTCTAACACACACCGACATACTCTTAGACAAACTGGTACAAAGCTGTACACACCCAAAGCCCTTCTGGTCTGATCACACAGTTTGTTCATGAGACTCACAGAAACAGATTGGAAGCAGCACATCAGTGGCTTCTGAGAAAAACAGTTTATTGCAAACCAGCTGTGGGAATGAGAAAGATACTTCATCCAAGCCAAGAATCCAGTTGAAAGAGTGACTTACTGTTGCTCTGGCTGTGTTTCAGATAAGCTTTGCTACGGTTGCTGACTGGCTGATTCTGCCTCCCTCGCTTCACCAGCTGGTCTAAAGTCCTCTTGTCAAGTTCAGCTTTTGACTGTAACTATTTCCTGTCACTCGCGAAGGACAGTGAGTTTGCTTCTATGTGAGTGGACACTGAGTGTGTAAAGCATTTTCCTTTGCAGCAATGAGCTGCAGTAGAGAGGTTCAGCAGATTATTTACATGGAATCTGGCCCACATTCAGGGCAATGAGCTGGACATTAACTCACACGGTGCCTCTCAGGATCCTGCTCCTTCTGATTCTACTAGGTAGGCCGCTCCTGGATTGGGGTAGGGTTCAGCCAGACTGTACCCACTGCACAAATATCTTCAGTTACTGTCAGAGTCAGCACATTCAGAGTCAGCACCAATAACATAAATCAGGCAATTGCTCCACAAACACAGCATCATTTTCCATTACAGTCAATCACATCCGTCTTAATTATTCCATTCAACACACACTGACTGGAGACAAACCGGAAGGATTTCAACATATCGTCCGCCACTTCTTCATTTGGTATCAATTCACTCAACACAGTGGTCCAGCCCACAGATTTACTGTCTGTAATCGAAGACCCACACTGGGCAAAATAAACCCTCTGCACCCCTCTCTCTGTCCCACACTGGGCAAAATAAACCCTCCGCACCCCTCTCTCTGTCCCACACTGGGCAAAATAAACCCTCTGCACCCCTCTCTCTGTCACACACTGGGCAGTGAACCCCCTCCCTCTCTGTCCCACACCGGGCAGTGACCCCCTCCCTCTCTGTCCCACACCGGGCAGTGACCACCCTCCCTCTCTGTCCCACACTGGGCAGTGTTGCCCCCCGCCTCTCTGTCCCCCACTGGGCAGTGACCCCCTCCCTCTCTGTCCCACACTGGGCAGTGAACACACTCTCCCCTTGTCCCACACTGGGCAGTGACCCCCTCCCTCCCTGTCCCACACTGCACAGTGACCCCCTTCCTCTCTGTCCCACACTGGGCAGTGAACACACTCTCTCCTTGTCCCACACTGGGCAGTGACCACCCTCCCTCTCTGCCCCACACTGGGCAGTGATCCCCTCCCTCTCTGTCCCCTCTGTGGAAAGGAGGGAGGGATTCAGGGAAATCCCAATCACCATAGAGGTGGCACTGAGTAAATGTTTGGAGCTGTGGACTGACAAGTGCCTGGAACCTGGTGGACTTCATCCTAGGATCTTAGAAGTGGTTAGTGAGATGGTTGATAGCTTCAATTTTCCAAAATCCCCTAGCTTCGGCAGGGTTCCATTAATTAGGTGGATAACAAATATGACACCTTTGTTTAAAAAAAGGGACAGAGTCAGACAGCAGGAAACTACAGGCCAGTTAGCTTAACATCTGTGATAAAGAAATGTGAGAAGCTTTTCCTAAAAAATTATAGCTGGGCACTGAGCAAAATTCAAGCTAAGCAGGCACAGTTAATGCCTTCATGAAAGAAAAATTATTTTTAAATAATCTATTGGAGTTCTTTGAGGAAATAACACAAGCTGTGGATAAAAGTAAACTCGTGGATGTACTGTACTGTCACTAAAAACCATGTGATAAAGTGCCACATCAAAGGTTATTGAGGAGAATAAAGCTTCTGGTTTAGGGGATATGGATAGAAGCTTGGCTGGCTAACAGGAAGCACGGAGTAGGCGTAAGTGGGTTTTTTTCACGTTGGCAAGATACAACAAATGGTATGCCACAAGCATTGGTGCTGAGCCTCAACTGTTTGCAGGAATGGAACATATATTTGCCAAATTTGCTGATCACATAAACAGTCGTAAATAAGTTGTGATGACAACATAAGAACACTGCAGAGGGATATCGATAGGTTAAGTGAGTGCGCAGAGAAGTGAGTTAAGTGAGTGCAAATGGAATGCAATCTGGAAGAATGTGAAGGTGTCCCTTTTCGAGTTATAGAGTCATACAGCATGGAAACTGACCTTTTGGTCCAACTCATCCATGCTCACCAAACATCCCAATCTAACTAGCATTTGGCCCATATCCCTCCAAATCATTACTATTGATATACCCATCCAGATGTCTTTTGAATGTTGTAATTGTACCAGTCTCCACAACCTCTTCTGGCAGCTCGTTCCATACGTGCACCACCCTCTGTGTGAAAAAGTAACCCCTTAAGTCCCTTTAAATTCTTTCTTCTCTCACCTTAAACCTACGTCCTCCAGTTTTGAACTCCCCCACCTGAGGAAAAAGACCTTGGCTATTCACCCTATCTATGCCCCTAATGATTTTATAAATCTCTATAAGGTCATCCCTCGGCCACCGATGCTCCAGGGAAAACAGCCCCAGCCTATTCAGCCTCTCACTATGACTCAAACCCTCCAGTGCCAGCAACATCCTTGTAAATCTTTTCTACACCCTCTCAGGTTTAACAATATCCTTCCAATAGAAGGACGACCAGAATTATATGCAGTATTCCAAAAGTGGCCTCACCAATGTCCTGTACAGCTGCAACATGATATCCCAACTCCCATACTCAATGTTATGACCAATGGAGGTAAATGTGTTAAATGCCTTCTTCACCACCCTGTCTGTCTGCAACTCCACTTTCAAGGAACTGTGAACCTGCACTCCAAGATCTTTTGTTCAGCAACATTCCCCTTCACCTTACCATTAAGTGTGTAAGTCCTGCCCAGATTTGTCTTTCCAAAATGTAGCACCTCACATTTATCTAAATTAAACTCCATCTGTCACTCCTCAGCCTATTGGCCCATCTGATCAAGATCTCGTTGTACTCTGAGGTAATCTTCTTGGCTGTCTACTAAACCACCAATTTTGATATTATCTGCAAACTGACTAACTATACCTCCTATACTCACATCCAAATCATTTATATCAAAGTCAAAAAGCTGTGGACCCTGATCTTCTGGAACACCACTGGTCACAGGCCTTCAGTCCGAAAAACAACCCTGCACCACCACCTTGTCTCCAACCTTCAAAACAATTTTGTATCCAATTGCTAGCTCCCCCTGGTTCCCATGTGATCTAACCTCACTAACCAGTCTACCATGCAGCACCTTGTGGAATTCTTTGCTCAAGTCCATATGGACAACATCTACTGTTCTGCCTTCATCAATCTTCTTTGTCACCTCTTGAAAAAACTCAATCAAATTAGTGAGACACGATTTCCCACACACAAAGCCATATTGACTAACCCTAATCAGTCCTTGCCTTTCCAAATACATGTAAATCCTGTCCCTCAGAATCCCCTCCAACAGCTCGCTCAACCTCCACTCTTCCAGCACCTCACTCATGGCTATCAATGATATAAATATCTCAGCAAGGGCCCAGCAATCACTTCTCTAGCTTCCCACAGAGTTCTGGGAAATACCTGATTAGGTCCCAGAGATTTGTCTACAATTATGCATTTTAAGACCTTGAGCACCTCCTTGTCTGTAATATGCACTGCTTGCAAGACATCATATTATCTAAACGATGAGAGATTGCAGAGCTCTGAGATGCAGAGGGATCAGGGTGTCCTTATGCATGAATTGCAGAAGGTTATTATGCAGATACAGCAAGTAATCATATAAGTTAATAGATAGTCATCATTTATTGTGAGGGGAATTGCTTCAGTTAAACAGAACTTCGGTGAAAATGCATCTGGAATGCTGTTATTTACTTATGAAGAATATAAATACATTGGAAGCCATTCAGATTAGGTTTAACAGATTACTACCTGGAATGAGCAGATTGTTACATGAGGAGAGGTTGGAGACACTCAGCATGTGTCTACCAGAGTTTTGAAAAGCAACTGGTGACTTCGGTGAAATATACAAGATCCTGAGCAGTCTTGGTTGAGTGGATATGGAAAGGTTGTTTTTACTTGCGGGAGGATCTAGAACTTGCGATCAAAGTTTAAAAATAAAGGGTCACCGTTTAAGATAGAGATCATGAGAAACGTCTTTCTCACAGATAGTCATGTCATTCTCTTCCTCAACAGATAGCGCATGCAGAATCTGAGTATTTTTAAGGCAGAGATGGATAGATTCTTGACAAACAAGGGATGAAAAGTTATTGGGGTAGGTGGTAATGTGAAGCCATCAGGTCAGCCATGATCTTATAGAAGGGCAAAACAGGCTTGAGGGGATGAATGGCCTCCTCCCACTCCTTGGTCAAATGTGTGTGTGTGGGGCAATCGAGATTGTGCCATCCCCCGGTTCTATTCCTGTATTCCTGCCAGTTTACTTGCCTCACCTGCCTTTTGAACATTGATCATCTCCACTTCCTGCACTCTCACATTACAGTTACAGTAGAACCAAGCTCTTCGTCAAATTCCCAGGAAAGTCTGGCCAAAAAGCTTGCAACTAGCCCATTTAATCACATGGAAAACAGGAGCAGAGCAGGCCATTCAGCCCTTTGAGCCTTCTCCACCATTCAATACGGTCATGGCTGATCATCCAACTCAGTGCCTTGTTCCCTTTAGCCTAAGAACTATATGAAAATCGAACATCCATGTGCCTATCCAAGAGTCGCTTCAAAGTCTCTGAAGTATCTGACTCCGCTACTACTGTCGGCAGTGCATTCCACACGTCCACCACCCTAACATAGTCATCGAACATAGAACAATACAGCACAGCACAGGCCCTTCGGGCCACGATGTTGTGCTGACCTATTTCCTACTAAGATCAAACTACTCTGCACACCCCACATTATACTATCATCCATGTGCCTATCCAAGAGTCGCTTAAAAGTCTCTGAAGTATCTGACTCCACTACCACCGCCGGCAGCACATTCCATGCACCCACCCTCTCTGTGTAAAGAACCTACCTCTGACATCTCCCCTTTACCTTCTTCCAATCACTTTAAAATATATCTAACTCCTTCATGAAAACATTCAATGTTTTGGCATTGACCACTTTCTGTGGCAGGGAACTCCACAGGCTCATCACTCTCTGGGTGAAAAAAGATGGAGTCAGTCACTTGGGAATGGTGTTTGGAACAATGACCAAATGAAGAGCTTCAGTCTTCCCAAGCTCGATCTAAAAGACTATTGCTCATTTAGGACTCAACTTCAGAAAATGAGCACGGCAATTTAGAAAGGTAGAGCGGTACAGAGTGCTGGAGGTGAGGTGAAGCTGGGAGTCATCAGCGGACATGTGAAAACTAATGCTTTGTTGATATTGCCAGGGTAACGTGTAGATGAGAAAAGAGAGGGGGCCAAGGACAGGCTCTGAGGAGAGACCAGAGGGAATGGCACAGCAGCAAGAAGAGAAACCATTGCATGTGGTCCTCTGGCTATGATACAACAGTGAAGAATGGAACGAGGTGAATACACTGCCACCCACTTTGCCTGAGAGTGGAGCAGTGTCTGAGGAGGATGGTGGACAATTGAACAGAGTATCTGCACAGGAAACTTTGTACTAACAGCAGGGAAATGAAAACAAAGCAGGTTTGAGAAGGAGACTGAGGTTCCACTAAGTGGGAATAAGTAGGTAAAAGGGTTGAAAATGGGAATAGATGGGACTAAGGAAGAAAACTGTGGCAGACAAAATTGGAGAAACAAAATCACAGGAAATAAAACTAACATTTATGTGTATTAATAGACAGAGAAATGCAGCAAGATTGGGGAAGCAGAGCCATTGGTTAAAACAGAAAACAATGACATCATCCCAACATGCTACAATGTTGGTAACAGCTGGAAACCTTTGATGGGTAAAAAGCAAAGGAGGAGTCACAATGTCACAGCACTGAGTCACAGCACAACGCTCCTGACTCACTCACAACAAAAGCTGCCAAACTCGGCTCAATAGGTAGAGCTTCCACCCAATCAAATACAGGTTCAAACTTCACCCTAGACACTGGCCCACATAGTCCACGCTGACACTGAGTGCAAAATTGAGGGAATGTGCCATTGTCACAGGGATGTCATTAAAATCTGACACTAAAAAAAGTTACATCTTCCCTCTCCATTCCAGTAAATGTAAAAGATCCCACGGTACTATTTTCAACAGCAGGGGAATTCTTCCTGGTTTCCTGAGGTCAATGTTTGTCCCTCATTCAATATCACTCAAACAGATAGCCTGATCACAATCACATTTCTACTTATGGGAGGTGGCTGTGCCTGAAGTGTCTCTTCTGTCTTACATCACAACAATGGTTACTCAAAATGAACTTTATTAGCAGCAAAGTGTTACAGGATTTCTCAAGAACACAAAAAAGTGCTGTATAATGCAGGTTCTTTGCAGACTCTGTCCTTGGGAAGTGCCAGCTCCTGATGCCAGTCATGAAATAAAACAAGGAACTGTGGATGCTGGGGATGTGAAACAAAAACAGAAATTGCTGGAGAGACTCAGCAGGTCTGGCAGCATCTGAACAGTCACCAATATTAACTCTGCTTTCTTCCAAAGATGCTGCTGGTCCTGCTGAGTTTGTCCAGCAATTTCTGATTTTGTTCCTAAAACCTGTACTCTGTCTTCTATGTTCTGTGGTGCCTCAGCCATTGAAAACCACGTTTACCTCCCTGCCCACAACAACTTACATACAGACAAACAAATTACCAGCCGAATTGGGCCATTCAGCCCTTTGAGCCTGTTCTATCTTTTAGTAAGAGATTTGTTAGCGTTCCAAATTCCACAATCACATTTATCCTGAAATACCTTTTCCTCTCCTGCCCAATAAGAATCGATCTGCCATCATTATAAAAATATTCAATGGCCTGCCTCCAGAACCAGAGATTCCAAAGGTGCACAACTTTCAGAGAAAATCAATTTTCCAAAAGGGAGACCTCTAATTTTACAAGTGTCCCAATGTGTAAAAGATTGAACTGAAAAAGCCACTCACTGTCAAATGGTACACAATCACTGTTTAATCAACAAAGTACGGTTGACTGGGTAACTGTGAACAGTCACTGTTGATTCAGGTGAAGGGTGATGGTGAAATGGTACAGAATAACTGAGCAATCACCGCAATTACCCAGTGAACAAGTGGCCAGAGTCACTGTTGATTCAAGAACAGATATTGTACCTTCATTGTTTATGAGAAATGAGACATTTCAATTGTTGAGACATATTGGAGGAGCTTTTCACCTTGGAGTGGAGAAAGTTAAGAGGAGATTTGGATGACATTTCCAAAACGATGAGGGAATTTGAGTGTCGGTAGGATAATACTGTCCCCGCGCATGAAAGGATGAAGAATGAGTGAGAATAGCTCGAAGGGAATGTGCGAAAACAGCAAATGCAACTTGAGACACAGCAAGTAGCTTGGATTTGGAATGTTTTGCTTAGCAGTGTGATGGAGACAGGCTAAACGGAGACATTGACAAGGATGTTGGAATACTATTTGAAGAACAACAATATTCAGGGTTATGGGTAATGGCTGACACTGAGTCATGACGTTCGTTCAGGCAGCCAGAACAGATAAGATGGGCCGAACGGCCGTTTTCAGCGCTGTCACTTTTCTCTAGTTCTATCGAATGCAGCCTGTCATCTTCCTGTCCTCACTGGATGTAACGTGTGGTGTTGGAAGACTGGAGTGCTGCTAATGGTGTACCGTTGATTAAAAAGGGTGCAAAGGGTAGACAAATAATTAGAGGCTAGTTAGTGTAACCTCAATAGTGAGCAAATTATTGGAATTAATTCTGACAGACGGGACCGAAATAAAGTGGCAGGAAACAGAGATGATGATTGATGGGTGTTATTGTGCCTGGAAGGCTGTTGCCCAGGAGGTACTGCAGGGCACAATACAGTATCTCCTGCTTTTTGTGGTAACTGGTAATGATCTCAATGTAAATATTGGCTGGGAAGGATAAAGAAGACTGCTATCAACAGAAGTGGTTAATACGCAGAGATGTAGAGGAAATAAGGGGCCATGGAGTGATAGCCCACTGATCCCTGAAGCGAGTAGGTTGATAAGTTTGTGAAGAAGGCACATGGAATTGTAAAGACCACATTGTTTATTTCCTTTATTTCTAGACTGCAGACTGGAAAAAAAACTGTTTTAAACCAAGGAGATTGTGCAAAGAGATAGCTTCAGTTTGAAAAACCACATTTACTGGAGCACACTGAGAGTTGTACAGAGTGATTTTTTTCCTGGAACAGCGAGGGCAAAAGCAGATACAACGGAGCTGATTGTTTTGAACTAAAAGCAATCCCACTTGACAATAATGCTCCGATTGGCTCCACACCTGGTTACTGTTCCTTGTGTTGGGCTAGTGGAGCAAGAACCACCAAGGCTGCAAAGAGGAGAAAAGAAAAATCTCTTTCCCTGTCTCTTCGTCTTTTGTGCAGGTACTGCAAAGACTCCAGCAACAGCTAGCTGTCTTCCACTCAGCTTTGCTGAGAATCTCCTTTGAACAAGGAATAAAAAACCTCTAAAAACAGAAAGGACAAATTGTCAATTGAGATTACTGATGTGCAAACGAGCTTGTGTCAAGGAACTAAGCAAGCAACTCATTGAATCTTGTGGTCTAGACAGGTGCTATCGAACTGTGCTTCCCAGAATTTCTTCCTTTTACACTCTTAATCTCCATATCTTGTCTGTCTTCATATGACTTCCTAAATCTTTTATGTTTTAATCCTTTACTACTCAGGCCTAATTGCCAGTTCAGAAGTTGCACATCCTTTATAATGGGGTTAGCAACAGCAGAGAAAATACAGCTGTGGATTGTGAAGCACTGAGAGCAGGAGACACAGGCAAGTTTAAAACCAAGTACACCATTTAGAGCACAAGATGCACAATGGAAAGCCTGGATGCTGTGCAGTATAGAACCGGGGCTGGAGCCAAAATCCACTGCACATGTCTGCACAGCAAGCCCCCACACACAGCAATGTGAAAAAAGGCAAACCATCTGCTCTGCCTGATTGTTCAGGGTTTGTTATTGGCCAGGGCCCAGGGGCAATCTCTCTTACTTTTCCTGTCAGAGTGTCACAGGATCTTTTGCCTGAATCGGAACATGCAGATAGGGCCCTGGTTTAACCACACATCAGGGAAAGGGAAACATGGGTATGCCACAGAATCTACACCTGCACTACCGGGACAATGTGGGCAATTCTACTAGGTTGAAAAAAGCAAGTGATCTCCAGCCCTTTGACGTGCTTGAATGTATCGGGAGAGCAGGCAGTGACCACTTTAATGTCAGCATTATCCACAGCAGCTGTAGTTTGAGAGTTTGCGGCTGGGAACAGAAGGAATTCCAGGCTGGTCTCATCTCCTTTCTTTAGGAGGACAGCGCACTCTGCTGGTCATTCACACAACCACATGAAAAATCGTCGTCATCTTAATGGAGAGAGTTTGGGGAGGAGGGGGAGAGGTGTGTTTGTTTTGCTTTCAACTATCTTTGCCAGCCTGTGAGAAACAGTGAGTTACGACAGGGCCGCCCGACCCTGTGGAATGCTCATCCTGTGACACGTGGGGAATTAAGGATACTTCACGTGACTTAGATGAACACACGGAAGTACTTTCACCAGCTGCAGAAATTTGAGCTTCAGGCTTCAAAACCTGCGTGGTGGTTCGGATCACTGCTGTGCGTCCAAAGGCTGAATGTTACCTGGTTTGCACATTCAGATAGGGGACCACAATGCAGGTTAGGGGCACGGGATAAAGGGATGACCAAGCACCAGGCAGTCCAAGACAACAAGGCTTTTCATGAAATCCCGCTCAAGAATCAGTTGTCTGTTCCAGATACTCACAGGAGTAACAGTTCATCAAGAGCCAAGCCTGTGGCATGAGGAGAAGGGAAGGAAGACAACTGGGAGGAACACAGGAATTGCTTGGGGGATAGACCAGAGTCCTTTCTGCAGTAAATGTGACTCCAGAATAATGTGCTACCTTCTGTGGCCAGAGTCAAGAATGTCATAGGACACTCTGCATGGTCATCCGTGGTCTTTGTTGGTACCAATAACACAGGGGAATGTGGTCTTGCAGTCAGAATGGAGAGCGCTCAGTAGAAATTTAGCAAGCAGGACCTCAATGTCTGGATTAATGTCAATGTCATGGTCCAGTGAGTACAGAAATAGGAAGACGAGAATGTGTGGCTGGAAGGATGGTACAGGAGGGAAGGCTTCAAATTCCTTGGTCTGGCTCTGGGAAGATGCCACCTGAGTAAGCCATCTGAAGAGAGCCAGGATTTGAGGTCTGTGCGGGATACTTTGCTCGTTCTGTTGGCGAGGGTTTAAACTGGTTCAATAGGGGTGTGGGAAGCAGGAGAGATATTAGGAAGTATTAACAGGGTGTGTACAAATACCAGGAGAAGCACGCAGTGTGAAAGAGAATATTAATTTGACAGGCAGAGTCAAAGTAAGGAAGAAAGTTGTGAAATTTAAATTAATTTAAACTAAACAGCATAACTGTGTGTGCATAGGGTATAGTCAATAAGAGTGGGGTTTAGAGGAGCAGATTACCTTGTGGAATTATGATGTTGTCATAATAATAGTGCTAGCTGAAGAAAGGGGTGCACTGAGTGTCAAGTATTCCTGGTTACAGAGTGCTCAGTAAAGGTAGGAAAGGAGGAGGGGTCACAGTCTCAGTAAGGGAAGGATGTAAAGGAACAAATCTGTAACAATTTTACACAGAGATCCAAGTATTATAGAGTATTTATGATGGGGGGTGTTTCCCAAATATCGAATGGAACAGTGGTCATGTCAAGGGCAGCGAGGGGTAAACTTGATTGTGTTCAGGAGAACATCTTGCAGCAGTAAATGTCCAGTCCAACACAGAAGGATTCACTGCTCGACCTGGTTCCTGGGAATGAGGTGGGCCAAGTTAGTCCGACAACATTTAGAAGGCAGCAATCCTTGTAGTACGAACAGTGTGCAGTGTTTGGGGAAAAGGCAGGAGAAAGACACTAAGCCACGATATTCACTTGGAGAGCTAGTGTAGTCATGATGGGTTGAATGGCCTCCTTCCACATCACATGAATTCTGTGATTTCAGTCCTGCCATGAGAATTCCCACCAAGCTGAAACTAAGTTCCAGCTCAGAATTCTGGCTTGTCCTTTCAACAACACATATTCCACTGGGCATGGGCAAGTTGCCAAAACATGGGCCTGGGAGCCCAATTAATACCCCAACTCACTGATCATCAATTTGCAACTCCTTCCAGTATTTCACAATATTCTCCAAGGCAAACGGTATATAAAAACACATTCTGTGCGATAGTGGGATGACAAAACCAAAAGCTTTTCTGTAAAACCTTGTACCAACTCAAATCAACACAAACACCCATAGTGCAGCATGTTCTCACAACTGCTTCTCTGACATCAAGATAGTCCCACTGAAGTTTGTATCATCTGCAGATTTGGAAACATTACACTTGGTCCCCACTCCAAATCATTGACATGGCTTGTAAACCCTGGGACCCCAAGTACTGATCCTTGTGGTACCCCACTAGCCACAGCCTGCCAACATGAGAATTACTCATTTATTCCTCCTTCCTGTTTTCTGTCTGTTGGCCAATTATTCATCTCTCTCAGTACTTGACCTTCTATTCCATAAGCTTTAATTTTTCGAACTAGCCTGCTATGGAGGATTTTATCAAAAACCTATCTAAGTATACTATATCCATCAGTCCTCCTTTATCGATATTATTCATCACATCTTCAAAACAGCTCCAACAAGTTGACTAAACACAATTTCCCATTCAGACATTCTTGCTCACTATACCCAATCAGATCGCTATCAATCAGATGTGTATCTTTCCCATCTCTTTATAATAGATTCGAACATTTACCCTATTCCTGACACAAAACTAACAGGTCTGTTTTCTCTTGGATTCGCTTTTTAACATTTACGACCTTCAAATCCACAGAAAGCATTCCAGAATCTATAGAACTCTGGCAGATAATCACCAACGCATTAACTGTCTCTGTAGCTGCCTCCTTCAACACTCTGGGACGTAGACCATCAGAGCTTTGGGAATTGTCAATTTTCAGCCCCGTCAATTTCTCCAGTATAATCTTCTTTCTAATGTTCTTTTCCTTCAACTCATCACTCTTCCTAGTCACTTGGATCTACTTCATGTAGATTTCTTTTATCTTTTGCAATGGAAACAGATGTAAGTAATCATTTATCTTTGCTGTTACATAATAAATTCTCCTGACTGCCTGTAATGGACTCTCATTCATTTTAGCCGAACGTCATCTTTTGATATACTTACAGAAGCTTTATAGTCCATTTACATGTTTTGTTGCAAGATTGCATTTCTATTCTATTCCCTGTTTCCTTATCAGTTTCTTCGCTGTGCTATAAACCTCCTAATCCTCAGAATTACAATTATTTCTGACAACTTCATAGGCCTTTTCGTTTAATCTTATGCAATCATTAACTCCCGTTATTAACCAGTCCCAGGTCCAACAAAAAACAGGAATTATTTGGAAAACTCAGCAGGTCGGGCAGCATCTGTGGGCAGAAAGTCGAGTTAACATTTTGGATCCAGGGACACTTCTACAGAACAGATTGTAGCTAGGGAAAAACTGGTACATTTGCAGGACATGGGGTGGAGGAAAGAGGAGAAGGAGTAAACAATGGGTGGATATGGAGCCCAAAGAGAGAGAGAGAGAGAGAGAGAGAGAGAAAACAATAGTTTGACAGCCAAAGCAATGGGTAAAGGTCAGCCTGGGAGAATCAATCGCTGCTAATGGGAACAAATAGTGGCTGACAATGGATTATTTATGACAGCAGACCACATAATGATAAGGTATGGGGTGTGGGTTTGGGAGGGGACATTGGAGAAGAAGCTCAGACCTTAACATTGTTGACTCAATACTGAGTCCTGAAGACTGCAGAATTCCCAAAGAAGGAAAACAAGATGCTGTTCTGGTCCAAATTCCCTGAAATTTGATGCTGTCCTTCTTGCACCAATTTTATAGTCACACATTCAAACAATCAATTCCCCTGTTCTTATGTTCACAAGTGTGCGGCAATGGGAGTAATCTTGAGATTATTGCTTGAGGTCCTGCTTTTTAATTTCTCTCCTAATTCCTCAAAATCTGCCTTCAGGACCTCACACCTTTTCCTCCCGATGTTGTTGATATCAATGTGGACCATAACTTCTGGACAAAACTCATTCCCAAGGAGAGCATCCTGCAGATGCTCCATGACATCTTTGGCCCCAGGAAGTAACAGTCCATCCTGGAGTACTATCACTGAAACTCCTGTCTGATCCCAAGCACGGAATCCCCTATAACTATTGCTCTTCCTTCTCCTGCCATATCCAGCTGAGATGCAAGTGGCTCTCTGGCTGCACTCCCCTGAGGAACCACTGTCTTCACTAGTTTCCAAAATGGCATACTGACTGGCAAACATGGCTCAGGGCACTCCTGCACTGCCTGCCTGGTTTGTTCAGACTGCCTGGTAGACCCCAAACCCCTCTCTGCCTGTACACCTCCCTATTCTCGTTTTCTATGCAGATACACAACAGCGACTCAAGTCACTGCTCATGTTCCGAAACACCGTGCAGTCAGTGACATTTCCTACAGATGTGATGGTCTGGGACACTCCAGTGACCTGCCATGCCGTTACACTAAAAAAATCTATTTGTTACCCTTCGAATAAGTATAGACTTACAATGAAAATTTTCTAAGATGTTTTCTCTCTCTCTCTCTGAGAAACAAGACTTAAACATAAATACCCAACTTTCACTTTAAAGACTGGAAATATTGCCCAAATCTACTCACCAATCAGTAACAAAAACAGAAGTTGCTGGAAAAGCTCAGCTGGTCTGGCAGCATCTGTGAAGAAAAAAAATAGCAGAGTTAACGTTTTGGGTCCAGTGACCCTTCCTCAGAATTACCAAACAGTAGCTTTACTACATGCATGAAGACTGACCGTCATTGGGCTCCGTGCTGCTTGGCCACTCGATCCACACCCGATTTCCTCTCCTGTTCACGCCACACTCTGCAGGCTTCATTTCTCGCAGTAAGCGTAAATGAAAACACCTCTTTGCACCACTTTGACCACTCACTGTGTCTCAATTTAACTTTGATGAAGTCTACCTGACTGAGTGCACTTTGAACAAGCCCTTAGCAATAAGGAGGGGAATAGGCCATTCAGCCTCTCAAGCCTGTTCCATCATTGATGGGATCATGGTTGCTCTATGGCCTCACCTCACCCACCTGGCTTTGGCTTATATACCTTAATACTTTTGCTTAAAAATTTATCTATCTCAGCTTTAAAATTAACAACTGTCCTGGATCCACTACCATTTGTGAAAGAGAGAGTTCCAGACATCTACCACCCTTTGTGTGTCGAAGAGCTTCCTAACATCTCTCCTGAGCAGTCTGGACCTAATTCTCAGACTATGCCCCTAGTTCAAGAATCCCCAACGAGTGGTAACAGTTTGTCTTTATCTATCGTGTCTTTTCCTGTTACTGGCTTGAAGACTTCAATCAGATCACCCTTTAACCTTCTAAAATCTACAGGAAACAGGCCTAATTGGCATATATTCACCTCATCACTTAACCTCTAAAGTCCAGGAATCATTCTTGTAAATCTACATTGTATTCCCTCCTATGTCAATATCTCCTTCCCAAAGTGCAGTGCCCAGATCTGCTCACAGTACTCAAGTGGAGTCTAACCAGGGTTTTGCATAACTTCAGCTTAACGTCTGCATCTCCAGATATAAAAGCCAGCATTCCATTAGCTTTCTTGATGATTTTCTGTACCTGTTTGTGGTATTTTAAAGATCTAAACACCAAAATCCATTGCACTTAACTTCATACCATCTAGAAAGTATCCTGATCTATCCTTCTACTGTCCAAAATGGACCTTCTTAGGTAGAGGGCGCTGAAGAGTCCCTTGTTTTTCTGAACTTCCGGCTACAGTAATCCATAGCTAATGCAGGCAAGCAATTTTAAGTTTTTGATAATTAACTACTGATATCAGGCAGCTGTCTATTTAACTAGGTTTATCTAACTGTTCTAAGGGCTATTAGTTCTGGGTCTGATTCGGCCTTTTACTCTACAATTACACATTTAAAAGATTTACCAGTTGAATTCCCACTTTGACCTAAATTTCCAGGTACTCACTCCGTTTCACTCAATGAAGTGTCTTGACTCTGAGCTTGCAGCTTCATCTGACCTACATCACGGTGGCTCAGTGGTTAACACTGCTGCCTCAAAGCGCCAGGGACCGGGTTCAAATCCACCCTTGGACGACTGCCTGTGTGGAGTTTGCACATTCTCCCCATGTCTGCGTGAGTTTCCTCCGGGTGCTCCTGCTTCCTCCCACAGTCCAAAGATGTGCGAGTTAGGTGGATTGGCCATGCTAAATTGCCTGTAGTGTTCAGGGATGTGTAGATTGGGTGGGTTATAGGGGTATGGGTCTGGGTGAGATGCTCTGTGGGTCAGTGTGGACTTGTTGGGCCGACGGGCCTGTGTCCACACTGTAGGGATTCTACGATCACATCTCTTTCGATTTGTCCAGCTGACAGATGTCAGTGAAGCATTATTGAGTTGAAAGACATCTAGTGTATAACAATACGCAGTGCGACTAGTCTAGGTAGAGTACAGATTAGAATCATTTGGAATGCATTTGGCAATGTGTATTAAAGTGGCCCACTGATGTTGTCATTCTGACTTCTGTTTCTGAGTGGGTGCGGTAAATGTTTGAGAGTATTTTGGGGGCTCATTTAGCTCAGATGACTGGGTGGTTCATTTGTAATGCAGTGACACCAATAGCAATGGGTTCAATTCCCATACCATATAGGCTCAACGTTGCACCTTGTCTGACATGTGGTGACCCTCAGGTTACACTCACCAATTGTTGTCTACCTCTTGAGAGCAGCCGCTGATCCTCTAGAACAATGGTACCTTCCTGCCTGAGTTTGTCACACAGCGCTGTAGGAATGGTTATTGAATATCCCTTGCTGTTACAGCAGCAGAAAACTTTGCCAGTTGGCACCACTCATTCTGGAGCTACAGTTGAACAGTCGAGAATGAATAGCTCACATTTAAGCCAAACGACAAGGGGAATCCATCAGAAAATGTTCTCAACTGTAATCAGCCCTGGGTCCATCCATCCACCATCCAAGTCTAACTTCCTTCCATTGTGGCAGCTTTCTTGTTCTTGGATTCTCTTGAAGCTGGAAATGTTTTAACTGGCTTCGCTGGGTTCTCATACGACTGAAAAGTGTGAATCGGGATTGACCTGGGCACCCACAGCTCACTAAGTCATTGCTGGTGCATGGGGGGTTGGTGGGAGTCACCTCTGGGCACACTGGAAGTTTGTGCTCAATTTGGACAGTCCTCATATCATGCTGAACCTAATTCCAGTGCTTGCCTCCACATAGGCCGCGTGTTTTCCCACTGTAGTGCAGAAGATTGGAAGCCTTTCGGTTTATGATGCGACCCTGTAGCACTTGCATTGCACACCTCAATGTCGCTTGCCCTGTGAAATTCATCCACAGAGGATTGCTTTCAGGTTTCCATACTCCTCCACGCTATAACTTGCCAATCGAAGGTGAAATTTCTGCAGCATTAATCTTTGAATTCAGAATTCCAAAACTTTGACTGGGCAATGTGGTTTGTGTACACAATCCTTATTTACTGTTGCCACGTTTTTCTTTTCTTGGAACTTTATGCCAGTGAATTGCCACAGCAAAATCACTTATTTCATTTTCCAAATCAACTTTCACAATGGAAACACAGATGTTGCTGACTGGTTTCTGAAGTTCCTCTCACTCCCCAAGTAGTGTCACCAAAGAAACACAAAAATTACCACAGGATTCATCAGCAGAAACTCACAAGTCAGTCTCAACCTCTGTGATGGTGACTTCAGAAATCAGCAATGAACAAAACACACAGCCATTGTCCTCTCTCATACACGCACACACCTTGTGAAGTAGAGGCACCCTGATTGACTTGACCATTTTTCACTCTTTAGTGTTTACTGATCATATCCTCCTCCCAGTAAAGTGCTGCGCATTTCAGGCACCTCACTGTTCTCTGAGCCACGGCACTGTTTGGTCAAGTGACTTGACTGAAGCACATATCTTGGGGAGATGGTGGCAACGCCACCAGTAATCCAGAGCTACAGGCTAACGTTCTCTGGACAGGTGTTTGAATCCCACCACGGGAGATGGCATGGCAATTCAAATATGTTAAAATTTGGAATAATATTTTCAAAAAGTCTTGATGGCGACCGCGTAATTGCTGTTGATGGCTGTAAAAACACGTTCAGTTCACTAATGCCCTTTACTGAATTGGCTCACATGTGACTCCAGACTCAGAGCAATGTGGTTGGTTCTTCCCAATAAATGCTGGCCGAGCCAGCAACACCACATTCCATAAACAAATAATAAAAAAAGTCCTGAGGGGTCTTGACAGAGGACACGTGGAGAGGCTGTTTCCTCTTATGGGAGAACCCAGTACTAGAAGTCACTGTTTGAAGACAGATATGAGCCAAGACTTTTGCTCAGAGAGGGTCATGAGTCTTTGGATCGCTCCAAAAGGGAGACGGAAGTAGAACCTTTGAACAGGTAAAAGGCACAGGTGGACGGATTCTTATTAAGCAAGGGGTGAAAGGTTATCAAGGGTAGGCGGTAATGTGGATGTGAGTTTAAAATCAGATCAGTCATTACCTTACCGAATGGCGGAGCAGGCTGAAGGCCCGAGTTGCCAACTCCTGTTCCTAATTTACATGCAAGCATAACTTCCTCATCAGGGTGGAAAAGAGCATTCGGAATACATCACTGTCCTCCAAGGATCCTTCAGTAGCAATGCTACAAAGGATTGACAAGGACCAAACAGTTACCCTGGGACCACTAACTGGGTTGTCTCCCAGTGGGATATAGTGCGCTATGAGACAGTACGGTCATCATATGTTTGGACTGGAAATTCAGTGCAAGTAAGCGATCTCACATGCTGTAGTTTGATCATTTGAAGTTAGCATGAGCAATAGGAAATGAAAGTCTGGTTTCAGTGAAGTGACTGCAAAGTTGTTGGATTGTTGGACAAACTCAATGACCCGTCTCAGGGTCTTTTGGGAGGGAAATTTGTCATCCTTTTCCAGTCTGTGTCAATCTGTGTCTCCTCTTCCACACCTTAAACACTTCAGACACACCAAAACATCACATGTGAATGTCAGGACAGGAACACACATCTGCAGCTCCAGCTAATAAAACCAAACTTGGATTTTTAATGCAAATTTTTTTTTTTTTACAAGGAAAGTTCACTATTATCTTATCACTATGCTAAATTAGAAACTGTGACAGTTTTCTCAGTGCACTTACAAAAAAACACAAGTTAATGAAACTCTTTTTAACCAACAGTATCAATGTAGAATGTCTGTCCTGTGGGGAGCTGTCCTTTTCTTTCTTACAAAAGGGGAACAGTAACAGCACATTTTTTTTTAAAACTCTGCAAAAAGAACTTTTCTTTCTTAAAAGAAAAGACACCAAAATAATAATCTTTGTGTTGAATTGGAAGTCAAGTGGTTAAAACAGTGAGGAGAGGGTCATGTTTCTCTGAAGGCCCTTTCCCCCCATTATAATTTCAATTTGAGGAAGCTTCCACCCCACAGTCTATGATCTCAAACCAAACAGCCCCTGAAATCCAAGTGTGGCAAACTTGCATTCGCTTGAAGCTCGTGTTGGACATTAGATCTTAGGTTGGGAGGAAAGGGGTGGCTCGGACTGCTCGGATGCAAACTGAATGACACCAATGTCGTCTGGAATGCGGTCAGTTGTTCACAGACAGTCAAAGACTGAACTCAAAGCCCCACAACTGCTTATGTTTGAAGGCATCTGCTGTGAACAAAAGATCAATGCGAGAGACAACTCTCTTGCTCTTACTCAGAATTCTCTCTAGCAGCAAACTGCCAATCTGAGCAATCCATCAATGCCTCAGTGTGGATAGTCACTGGCCTGGTACACTTCAAGCTGACCTCATGCCCCCTCTTGACATAAAAACAGTGAGAACAAAGAGATTACATTGTGACCCTCACCAACAATCAGCGAGATCACTAAGTTTAATAATGAAAACACCTCAAGAGCTTACCTCTTCATCTGCTGTACTCACTTTTCTCTGGAAAGCCACAGGTTTCAGTACTTGGCATTTAACAGGAGGGGAGATGAGGGATAAACCCTGAAAGCAACTCTCTGGTTCATTCGAGCAAGCGACCTTTAAACAAAACTGATTTCCTAGTCTGTGGCAATCCACATGAGAAGGAATCCATCCCTGACTAGTGATGCTTGGCATCTTGCATCACCTCTGCCCTCTGTTGTACAAAAGCAGCTACCTTCCTTGCAAAGCAAGAGGTGCCCAGCTGCAGCCCAACAGAGCTCACTGGAGGAGTGCTGCAAGAACAGAGCTCACTGCCGTAGGGCTGCAAGAACAGAGCTCACTGGAGGAGTGCTGCAACTTTGAAATATGGGCCTGACCACATGCAGTCAAACTGACATTTTGTGACTGTTGGCTGCCAAACATCTGGAATATTCACAAAGTGATCGTCATCTGGAAGACCTTTTTGTTCAGAGCTGCAAACAGACATTGCAAGACAATGAAAGCACACACTGGGAAAAATTTTCCAGATTTGCACTAAAGATCCGAAATTTGCAAACACTGGATGGTCGCTGTTTATCTCAGACAGTCAGTGGCAGAAGTACTGCAGCTCATTAAATTTACTTTCAGCACCCTTCAGAGAGGCAACCAAAAATGTAACTTTTGCTTTGGGAAACTGAGTGACATCAGTTAACATTTGTGCAGTGCAACCTAGATTTACTTGGTTCATGCAATCTCCTGGATGAGCTTTCATTGGGTAAGGAGGTCTGAACATCATTTCCCAGATAAAGCAGGGTTTTAAAGCAAGCATATTTGAACTATAGGAGTAATGTTCCAGAAGGTCTTTGTGGCCCAACCCTTTGACAGGTTTGGGAAAAACAGCTGTCACCAGCTCTTCAACTTCTAGAACTGTTAATTTTCCATCCGAAAGGCGAGGTGATAAAAGATGTATGTCAAAGATCTCAGATCTGTTCTCTCTCTGATCATCTCAAGCACTGCAGCATCTTGAACTCAATACCGAAATGGGACAAGTTTGACAAAGATGTAATCTGCAGAGCAGAACCCAAACAATCAGACTTCCAAATATACAACACTGAGAGCTCGGTTACAAGAAAACTGCAGGAGTCTCCTGATTACTGACAGTGCTATCAAGTGCGAGAGAGCTGACAAAAGAGAGACAGTGTGCAACATGGGTGGGAGGACAGACAGACAGTCAGTTAGAATAAGAAAAAATGAAGAAAGCAATTGAGAAAGTGGACAGATACAGAGAGTAGGGGAAAGGAATGGAGACAGAGACAGACAGACAGAGTGGCAAATACAATGGGGAGAAAGACAGAGGCAAGGCAGAGAAGGAGAAATAGGCCAGAGTGAGTTGATTTCAGTCACTTTTCAACTGACCTCACAGACAGGCACCAGCTCAGCGACATGTCCCCAAAGACAACACCAGAGTTCATGACAGAACATCTTTCTCGAGCTGACCTTCCCAATTTATCAGGATTCAATCTAGTTCACGCACACAGGTTCATTCATTTTAAAATGAAGTTTCAAGATGGGATACAGACATTGTACCATATAACAGGCTTGTTTCTTTTTAAATAAAAACTTGGAACAAATCAATTTTGTTTCCATGCTTCCTTTTTCCAAAAGGCTTCCCACGAGCCACACATAAAAACAAATCGGAGCCAGATTTGTAAAAAATCTGACGACTTGACTCATTGGGAACTGGGATAGAGTTCTCCGTGGGCAGGATTGCTCAGGTGGATGAAAATGAACAGATAGGAGAGCGGAGTAGCTCTGTGCATATGTCCTCAGCCTCACCAGCTGAAATGGTCCAAGTCATTGCAAGTATAGGCGAAGGCAGCAGGTAAAAAGGGCCTGCGCAGGGGAGTGGGCGATGGCAGGTCAGTCATCACAAAGGAGGCAAGTGATGCCTTCGAGAACACACTGACATCCTTCTGGGTTTCCTGTCTGTCATTGTCTACTGCAGGGCCACACAAGCAAGTAGTGCAGTCCTTCTCCCCTCAACACCCTGAACCAGAGTGAGAACAAATATCAGACTTGGGCACTCAGTGCAAAGATGACTCACGAGTGGGACTGAGATAGTTATGTACTTCCCAAATGCGCCACACATTCCCCAGAATGCTCCTTCAGAAAATTTAGCAAGGCCCGCGCAAACTCAAGGGCTACGTCAGTCGGCTTTTCTCCAGTCACTTCAGTCCAAGAGGGAGGCGAAGTCAAAGAGATCAAATTTCTCAATATTCCAGTAAAACTGGGCACCGATCACAACGGAGGTGAAGGGACAGGCTGGGAGCCTCAGGACACTCCCAAGCAATTACAATAAATAAATAGGACCTCATTGCCCCTATGACAAAGGGCAGGCGGACTGTTAGTGTGCCATCTTATCTTTTCCTTTCATTCCCTGGGTGTTCTTGGCAGTTGGCATCCCTGGCTGTGTGGGCATGGGGCGCTGGCCCATTGCTTGCTGCCGGCGATCAGTAGGTATGTTGGAGCCAAATGGGACTCGCCCAGGTACCTGCTGCTGCTGTGGGGAGGCGTTTTGCAGTCCACGGGTAGATTGGTGACCCTGAGAGGGCCATTTCATCTGTGCCTGGGCCTGGGCTCGAGCCTGAGCCTGAGCCTGAGCCTGAGCCTGAGCCCGAGCTTGAGCTTGGGCCTGAGCTCGCGCTTGAGCCTGAGCTGGAGCTGGTGGAGGGGTCGGAAATGGAGCTTGGGGCTGGTTCATCATCTGCGGCTTGCGGGGAGGCATCCTTTCATTGATCCGGTCCAAGCCCCTGGCCTGTTCAAAGCTGATCCTCTGCAGCGAACCTCTCCCTTAGAGACAGAGACACAAGTAACATGTAAGGCACTGCACTGGCAATCACTCAGCTCACAGAAAAACAGGAACATAGCAAACAGGACCTGCTGTTGACAATTCAGGCCCTCAACTCCACCATTCAATAAAATCATGGCTGATCTTCCCCCTCAACTTGGAGGAACCGTGAGAAGGACAGGGTAGAATCCAAAGTGGTTGGATAGGTTGCTGATGTGGTTCACTTCAGAGAAATGTGAGGTGATGCACAAGAAGAACACAAAGACAACCTAAACTAGGGGTACAATTCTAAAGGGGCTGAAGGACCAAAGGGACCGGGGTGTAAGTGTGCAGAGATCATTGAAGGTGGTCGAATTGGTGCAGACAGAAATTAATAAACTGCATCGTGTTCTCAGCTTTACTGATAGGGACATAATATACAAGAACAAGAAGGTGATTTTGAAGTTACTTTGTCAACCTCAGTCACAGTATTGTGTACAGTTGTGGGGACCACATTATAGGAAAGATGTGAACACATTGGAGTCAGTGCAGAAGCGATTTAGAAGAACTGTTTCAGGAATGAGAAACTTCAGTGATGAGGACAGACTTATAAAGCTTGGAATGTTCTCCTTGGAGAGAAGACCGAGAGGAGATTTGAGAGAGATTTACAAAATCATGAGCAGGTTGGATGAAACCGATAGAGAAACCTTCCCACTCTTAAAAGGAACAAGAAAGAGACGGCATAAAGTGAAAGTGATTTGCAAAGGGAGCAAACGTGATGTGAGAAAGAAACTTTTTTTCCTCAGTGAGTAGTAAGGATGTGGAATGTATAGCCTGGAAATGTGGTGAGACAGGCATCTGAGGCATTTGGGAAGGTACTCGAAGATTATTTAAAAAATAAAGGGTATGCTGAGGAAAAAGCAGGAAAATGGCACAGTCTTGATATTTATTTGGAGAGCTGGTACAGACACAATGGGTCAAAAAGCCTCCTTTTGCACCATAAGACCGTGAAATTCTGTGACAACATCTTCCCACACTATCCCCACATTCCTACGACTAAAGGTCATCCTTTTCGGACAGAGATGACAGGAAATTTACACTCAGAGGATTTGTGACTTTGGAGCACTCTGCCCCAGAAGCTGGTGGTGGTGGGGATCATTGAATATTTTTAAAGGCAAAGTGGATAGGTTCTTGTTAGGTCAGGGAATCAGAGGTTATCGGGAAAAGATGGGAAGGTGGAATTCAAATCACAACCAGATCAGCTGTGGAACAGTGGGGCAGGCTTGATGGGATAAATTGTCTACTTCTGCTCCTCATTCCTCTGCACAAATTTAGGTTTAAATTGAAGCCAGGTTGTTCAACGGTGTTAAGTGGAAGCACTGTTCTAAGCAATAGGTAATGGAAATCTGGAGTATTTCTCCCAGAAAGCATGAGAGACTAAAGGGGAGGTGGTGCAGGCTGACTGCTACATTGACGTTGGCTAAGATTACGAGACATCCCAAAGTGAAGTGAGTAAATGGAATGGCGTTGTGGATGACAGTTAATTGGATGAATGGCAGAGCAGACTTCAGTTGTTGAATGGTCTTATCTTGCCCCTCTGCTTGCTCGGTTAGAAACAGACAGGTGATGGCTTGGTGGTATTAGCACTAGACTATTAATCCAGAAACTCTGGTAATGTTCTGGGGGCCCCATTTGAATCCTCCCATACAGACCTCCTGAATTCCTCCCCCACTGCCCCTCCAACCACTTTTTCCTTCACAGGGTGACTATCTTAGAGCCATACAGCAGAGAAAGAGGCCTTTGGGCTTAACAATCTTACTAATTATACCTCCTCCATTCACATCTAAGTCATTAATGCACGTAACAAACAGCAAGGGTCATAGCACCGATCACTGGTACACAAAACATCCCTCCACCATCACCCTTTTGCCTCCGATTTGCAAGCTAACTCTGGACGCAGTTTGCCCACTTGCCTTGGATCCCATGTGCTCTTACATCTTAGACCAGCCTTCCATGTGGGACCTTGTAAAGGCTTGACTGAAGGCCATGTAAACAGTACTACCCTCATCAATATATTTAGTCACCTTTTCAAAAAACTCAATTAACTTGGTCAGACAGGATCTCCCTCTAACAAACCTGTGCTGACTATTCCTAATCAATTTCTTCCTATCTAAGAGACAAAAAAAAACTACAGAGGCTGGAATCCAAGGTAGACAAACAGACAACTGGAAGAACACAGCAAACCGGGCAGCATGTGGAGGAAAGGAGCAGTCAACATTTCGGGTATTACCCTACTTCAGGACTCCTGAACACTGTGGTCCTGAAGAAGGGTAATTCCCAAAACACCGACTGCTCCTTTCCTCCAGATACTTCCTGGGTTGTTGTGTTCTTCCAGCTTCCTGTTTGTCTACCTGCCTTTCTAAATATTGATTAATCCTGCTCTTCAGAAGTTTTTCCAAGAATTTCCCTACCGTTGACATCAAATGTAATTACCTGGCCTATCCCTGCTGCCCTACTTGAACAAAGGAGCCACATCATCTGGTCCTTCACCTGTGTCCAGTGAAGTATTATGTATCACCACTGGGCCCTACCAATTCCACCCTTGCCTTCCATAGCAGCCTGGGATACATCTCCTCAGGTCCTGGAGACTAATCCACCTGTATACCTGCTAAAACATCCAACATGTCCTCCTCATTCATCTTAATTCGTTCTAGTAAATCTGTGAATACTTGAAAAGTATTCATTTCGGACCATGCCCACATCCTCTGACTTCACATAAGTTTGCCCCTTGGGTCTCAAATAGTTCCCACTCTTTCCCCGGTAATCTAGTTTTAACATACTTGGGTTGTCTGTGATCCCTGCTGCCAAAGATATTTTGTGGCTTCTCTCTGCTCCCCTAACCTGTTTTTTAAGCAACCCCCGTCCTACATCTTTATACTCCTGAAAGGCCTCCCCTGTTTTTAACTTGACATATGCCTCCTTTTTCTTTATTAAACTCTCAATAGCCCTGAACATCCAGGGTTCTTTGGACTTGCTGCTCTTGTCCTTCACTCTGACAGGAACACAGAGGTCCTGAATTTTCACTACATTACTTTGAAAAGATTCCCATTTGTTAAATGTAAAGTTACCTGCAAGTAGCTGCTCCCAGTCTATGTTTGCCAGACCCTGTCTTTTTTTTTATTCATTAATGGAATGTGGGCATCACTGGCTAAGCAGCATTTATTGCCTATCCCTCATTGCCCAGAGGGCAGTTAAGAGTCAACCACATTGCTGTGGGTCTGGAGTCACATGTCGGCCAGGCCAGGTAAGGATGGCAGTTTCTTTCCCAAAAGGACATTAGTGAACCAGATAGTTTTTTCCAACCATCGAAAATGGATTCATGGTCATCATTAGATTCTTAATTCCAGATAATTTATTGAATTCAAATTCCACCATCTGCCAAGGCAGGATTTGAACCTGGGTCCCCAGAACATTATCTGGGTCTCTGGATTAACAGTCCAGCCATAATACCACTAGGCCATTGTCTCCCCATAATATCTAATCAGATTGCAATTGGCCTTCTCCCAATTTTGACAATTTAACTTATGCACTACCCTTATCCCTTTCCATAATGACTTTGAAACTTAGCAAGTCATAGTCACTAGCCCCAAAATGCTCACTCACTTGAAACTCCCACCACTTAACCAGCTTCATTCCCTAGAATTAGGTCGAGCACAGCCTCTCTCTAGTTGGACGATCTACATACTGGCACAAGCAGCTCTCCTGGATGCACTTTAAAAATTCCACCCTGTCTCATCCTTTCACACGAAGGTAATCCCAGTTAATGTGAGCCAATTGAAATCCCCTACAATTATAATCCTATTTCTCTAATATCTGTATGTGATTTGCCTATGTATCTGCTCCTCTATCGTCCTCTGACTGATGGGAGGCCTGTGGTATAATCCCAGCAAAGTGATTGTCCCCATATTTTTTAATTTCTATGTTCTACCCAGATGGCCTCATTTGAAGATCCTTCTAAGACATCATCCCTCATTACTGCAGTGATGGTCTTCTTTACCAATAATGCAATGACCCCTCCCCCTTACATCCCCCCATTATCATGCCTAAAATGTCTGCACCCTAAAACATTGAGCTGCCAGTCCTGTCCTTCCTTCAACCACATCTCAGTGATTGCAACAATATCGTATTCCCACGCGCTGATCAATGTTGTGAAGTTCATCTGACTTACTATCCAGGCTTGTTGCATGAAAGTAGATACAATTAGCTTTCAGGGCCTCCCATGTGCCTTATTGTGCCCATGTCTACTTCATCTACTGGACTATCCCAGCATTCTTTCTATACTTTCATTATCTATTTGGGCCTTGCACCCAAATTTATACCTACTCTGTGCCCCATCCCCCTGTCAAATTATTTTCAAGCCACCCCAACAGCACAAGCAAACCTCCCAGCATGGACACTGGACCCATTCATCATCTACACTGAAATAACTCAAGTAATATATCAACTTTTCTTCCCTAATTTCTAACAAATTAGACTCTGGCCCTTTGAGTACATCATCATTATCCAGTACTACAATTATACTGCTATTCCTATCTGTTTTATTCTATTCCTATCTTTTGTGAATTCTGATCCCATTTCTCTGCTTCTGTTGACTGAGTCTCTCAGCACTACTGTACATTCAGGCCAGGCTTCAGATCGCCAAATTATTGCCCACACAATGTGCTTTCACACTCCAAACTCAATTGAGATCGTTCCCCATTTCTCACTGTCCAGAACATCTTCCATCTGAACTATTCCTTAATCGCCTCAAGTCCTCCATACTCATTTCCACTCTCCAAGATGTCTCTTGCCCAGCCAATTTACTTTCAACCCTCCACCTTCCAGTGAAACTAAGTGCTACAGTGTTCAGATGTGCAAGTTTCCGGTCCTCTCGCATAAATCCTACTGCCTCAGGAATCTGAAGCCATCTCCTGCACCATCCCTCCAGCCACAGGTCAATGTGGTTTCTACCACTTAACCACTGGAAGGGCAAGTGGGAGCTTTGTTTAAATTTTTTTATTCACCCATGGGATGTGTGCATTTATTGACCATTCCTAGTTGCCCTCGATGATGGTAACAGTGAGATGCCTTCTTCTAAAGCTGAGATCTATTTGTTGTAGGGACACCCACAAAGTTGTTAGGGAGGGAGTTCCAAAATTTTGAACTCACAACAGCAGAGGAATAGCGATATATTTTCAAGTCAGTGCAGTGCATGGATAAAGGGGAATTTAGAGGAGATGGTGTTCCCACGTATCTTCTGCCCTTGTCCTTCTACATGGAAGTGGTTGTAGATTTGGAAGGTGCTTTCTAAGAATCTTTGGTGAAGTTCTGTAGTGCATCTTGTAGATAGTACACACCGCTGCTACTGAGCTTTAGTGGTGGATGGAGTGGATGTTTGTGGGTGTGGTCCCAATCAATCAGACTGCTATGTCCTAGATGCTGTCAAGCTTCGAGTATTGGGTCTGCACCTATCCAGGCAAGTGGGGACTATTTGATCATACTCCTGGCAGTTGTAGAGACTACTACCTTTAACCTCTGCTATTTCACCCCTTCCTTCCCAAGATCCTTAAACTTTAACTACTGGACCTCAAAACCTTCCCCTTCCTATCTCACCATACCCCAAAACGACCATGCTTTCTGGCTCTGACCTTTCTCCTCCTCAAAATACTCTGTTCCACCAGCAATTTCCTTCCTCCTTGTACTTCCGCAGTACAAATATGCGGAACTGATCTGGGTATTTCGACAAACATGCTTATCCTCCTGACTGTCAAATCCTGTCAGGCCACTGCATTCTGATACTTGGCTAAAGAAGAAAGAATAATACAGCCCTTTGGCCCTCCAAATCTGCGCTGACACATTATGCCCTTCCATAGTGAAACTGTCTTTACTTACAGGATGTATATCCCCCGATCCCCTTTCTATTCATGTTTTTGTCCAGGTGCTTCTTGAATACTGATATGGTGTTTGCTTCCACCACCTCCTCTGGCAACGCGTTCCAGGCACTCACCACACTTTGTGTAAAAAAACCTGCCTTGTACATCTCTTTTAAACTGCCCCTTCACACCTTCAATCTGTGTCCCCTTGTAATTGACCTCTTCACCCTGGGAAAAAGCTTCATACTTTCCACTCTATCCATGCCATTCACAATCTTATAAACTTCTATCAGGTCGCCCTTCAATCTCCTGTATTCCACAGAAAACAAACCCAGTCCATCCAACCTTTCTTCATTGCTTAAACCCCCCACACCAGGCAACATCCTGGTAAACCTTTTCTGTACCCTCTCCAAAGCACCCACATTCTTCTGGTAGTGTGGTGACCTGAACTGTACACAATATTCCAAGTGTGGCCTACCTAAAGTTCTATAAAGCTGCAGCATAACTTGTCTATTCGTATACTCAATATCCCTTCTAATGAAGGCAAGCATCCCATAGGCCTTTTTTATCACCTTATCTACTTGTGTTGCTACCTTCAGTGATCTGTGGACCTGCACACCCAGATCCCTCTGCATATCAATACTCCTCAGGGTTCTGCCATTCACTGTATAATTTCCACCTGTACTTCCACCTGACCTTCCAAAATGCATCACCTCACATTTGTCTGGATTAAACTCCATCAACCACCTTTCTGCCCATGCCTCCGACTGATCTATATCCTGCTGTATCCTCTGACAATCCTCCTCACAAGCTGCAACTCCAACAACCTTTGTGTCATCTGCAAATTTACTAATTAGACCAGCTACGTTTTCCTCCAAATCATTTATGTAGATAATAAACAGCAGATGTCCCAGCACAGATCCCTGTGGAATACCACTGGTCACAACCCTCCATTCCGAAAAACATCCTTCCATCGTTATTGTCTGTTTCCTATGACTAAGCCAGTTCTGTATCCATCTTGCCAGCTCATCCCTGATACCATGTGACTTCACCTTTTGTACCAGTCTGTCATAGGAGGGACCTTATCAAATCTTTACTGATGTCCTTGTAAACAATATCAACCATTTTCCCTCATCCATTGTCTTTCTCACCTCCTCAAAAAACCCGATCAAATTAGTGAAGCACTTGATGCCTCGCACAAAACCATGCTGTTTATCGCTAATCAGTCTATTTGTTTCCAATGTGTACAGATCTTGTTCCTGAGAATCTTTTGCAATAATTTCCCTACAACTGACGTGAGGCTCACAGACATGTAATTTCCTGAATTACCCCGTTACACTTTTTAAACAATGGGACAACATTAGTGATTTTCCAGTGCTCTAGGACCTCACCTTGTTCTCTCACCTCCCTCAATATTCTGGAATAGACCCCTTCAGGACCTGGGGATTTACCTGCCTTCATACATTTTAAGATGCACAACACCTCTGCCTTTTTAATAGCTACTTGGCTTAGAAATTTGATACTCCCTTCCCTGAGCTCATCCTCCCCAATTCCTTCTCTTTGGTGAATACCGATACAAAGTATTCATTTAAGTCCTCACATACCTCTTCTGGCTCCAGACATACATTCCCTCCTTTGTCCTTGTGTGGGCCAACCCGTTTCCTGGCTATGCTCTTGCCTTTTACAAATGTATAAAAAGCTTTGGGATTCTCCTTAATCTTGCCTGCTAACGACTTTTCATGACCGCTTATAGCCCTTCTAATTCCTTGCTTAAGTTCTTTCCTACTTTCCTTATATACATCAAGGGCTCTGTCAGTTCCCATCCTCCCAGGCCTTACGTATGTTTCCTTTTCCTTTCTGACCAAAGTCATAACATCCCTAGTCATCCAAGGTCCACGTAACTCGCCATACATATCCTTCATTCTCACAGAAACGTGCTGCTCCTGAACTCTTATCAACTGGCTTTTGAAATAGTCCCACATGTCGAATGTGGATTTACCCTCAAACAGCCGCTTCCAATCAACATTCTCCAGTTCTTGCCTAATACTGTTGTAGTTCACCTTCCCCCCAAGGACTGCTGTTATCCCTATCCATGAGTATTATAAAATTCATGGTATTATGGTCACTACTCTCCCACTGGAACTTCACTACCCGGGCTCATTTCCCAAAACTAGGTCCAGTATAACTCCTTCCCCTGGTTGGACTGCTACATATTGTGTCAAGACACCCTCCTGAATGGTCCTTACAATTTCTGCTCCATCCAAGCCCCTAGCACAAGAGCCGTGCTGTAGCATGTGGTCAACTGCCGCACAGTGCCAAGAGAGCGCACTTCATTCCCCGAGCCCTGAGCTCTCACACTTCTCACTGATACTCTAGACTGGCAACTTGATTCAAATCTGAAGCTGCAGTGTTCAAGTCCCACTCCACCTTCAGTGCTCAAAATACTGAGGATCGTAGACTACAGCAGCCCTGAGGGAGCCCTACTCTGACAGGAGTGTTGCCTTACAGGTGAGATGCTAACTGAAGCTGCATCTGCCTATTGAGGTAAGTGCAAAAGATTGCATGGCACTGTAACAACAGCAGCAGGGAGTTCTCCCTGGCATCCTGGCCAATACCTATTCCTCAATTAATAACGGTACTAACTGCATGATACTGGCACAACCAAAGCAGAAGACTTTCTAAAACATGCACATCAGAAGATTCGTAGCTTTCTATATGTTTTCCAGTGATTTCCAGCTCTCTCTTTGCTCAGGTTTGTGCAGCTGGAGGTATTTTCCATGCATGTGTTATCCAGGACACGTGAAGTACGCTGGAGTTTCCACAAAGCACAGCAATTACAGACAACAGCTCTCAACCTCCTCGCAATGCTACAAAATAAATCCGCACTTGGTTCCAGGTTGAGGACGCATGTATTAACCTGTTCCTTGGTTACAAGCTGTGGGATCCACATTCACACTTGCCATTTTAATGTTGTTTGAAAGCAATTCCAAAGAACACAGGCCCCTGCAGATACTCTTAGCTCTGGGCCCACGAGTAAATGCAGGATTGGAGATTTTAAGCACAAAATGTTGACTGGCTAAGTATGCACAGGCATACTGTTTTATGTTTTAAAAAAAATCAGAAATGGCTGCAGAGACTCAGCAGATCTGGCAGCACCAGTAGGGAGAAATCAGAACTGAAGAGGAGTCACTGGACTCGAAACAGTAACGTTGTTTTCTCCACAAAGATGCTGCAGACCTGCTGAGTTTCACCAGCAATTTCTGTTTTAGATCTTCAGCACCTGCAGTCCTTTGTTTTATTTTACTGGTTTTAAATGGCTATTTAGAGATTTAAACTTTTACAGGAACTAAATCCAATCAGGGAACCAGGTTTAATAGACAAGAGCTTTTCCTGATGTCTGAAAACCATTTTGGAAAAAAGAACAACTGAAGCTGATGTTGTCAGGAGTTAAAAACTCTGTTTACCACAATAAAAACAGAACAGCAATGAGTAATAGTCAATAAATATGGAGCTGGAAAAGCACAGCCGGTCAGACAGCAACCAAGGAGCAGGAAAGTTTTGGGCCAAAATGTTGACTTTCCCGCTCCTCGGATGCTGTTTCACCTGCTGTGCTTTTCCAGCTCCACGTTTATTGACTCTAGTTTCCAGCATCTACAGTCCTTACTGTCTCCAAGCAATGTCTAATAACTTTATACATAGTCGTAAATGAGACCAGGAAATCAAAGTCCACAGCTAGTGCAGAGGTAACAACTGACAAACTTGCATACATGAAAAATGCAGTCATTATTCTCAGAAAGGGTCAACTACACTGCATTCCAATTGCACAGTGGCCTTAATTTCCCTTTCCAAACTGGGACTACTGTGGCACCAGGATTTAAACCTCCTGGAACATGGAAATAACCACTTCCGACCAAGCTGCTTCACTTAGAATGAGGGCAGTCCTGACTTCCAACATGTAGTGAAACTCCCAAAAGCCTCTTCCAAACCCACAAACTGTCCCACTGAGAAGGACAAGAGCAATGGGTATGTAGGAAGACCATAACCTCCAAGCACAGTACCAGACTGACCTAGGACTACATCTCTGTTCTTTCAGTGTTATGGTTCAAAAGCCTTGAAACTCTCTTCTAAGGAAGAGAGGAACCAGAGTCCAACACTGGTTTCCTCCCACAGTCCAAAGATATACAGATTAGGTGGATCGTCCATGCCAAATTGCCCATAGTGTCCAGGGATGTGTCAGTTAGGTGGATTAACCATGGGAAATGCAGGGTTCCAGGGATTGTGGGGGTGAGTCTAGGTGGGATGCTCTTCAGAAGGTTGGTGTGGACTTGTTAGGCCTGTTTCCACACAGATTCTATGGATAACTCAAAAAAAAATCCCTTTGGCTGTACTTAGTAAAAGCAGATTTTAGACTGAGTAATGTTGAGCTACGTCTCCGGTGTGATAACCTCGGGTGACGCAGTTCAAGACCAGCCTAGTCGGATCATCCTATGGTGTAGTTTCAAGTTCACTCCCTACAGCTGGTGAGGTGGCATCATGCAGTCAGCTGATCAATGACATCCTGTGGTCAATGGAACCTCCATCCATACCCAGGTTTGGGAATAGCTTCTTTCTGGACATTGTCAGACTGTTGAATGGGCTCCAGCCAACGTAACCTGTATGCTTCTAAATCCTTTTGATCTATACATCCTTTGCTTGCTGCGATCTGCCTGTACCACTCGTAAATAAAGCTTTTCACTGTATTCTGGGACACGTGACAATACAAATCAACCAATCAATCAATTAAGTTGGGCTGACAATCCACTCCAGTCCCACATGCTCCAACTGGCGTTCCCATATCCTCAGGGCAAGAAGCAATGGACAATAATATCACCTAACCTGATTTCCCAAGGAAAGGGAAGGGAAGAGTTAAAGTTAAAAACCCAATACACTTTTGCAGCAATTTCCTTTTGCCTGTTGCAGTTTTGGAAGTTAGAAAATCTAAGGCCACTGCAGCCAGGCAAGATGAGGCCTCCCACCTGATGGATCACCTGTGGCTGTGTGCAGATGCTGTTCCTCCTGAAACACGAAGTTGAGGAAAAAGCAGCTGCAGCCAGGGACACTTACACTCATTGCCAACACTCAGCAGTTGAGCGTGGCTGAATATTCTGTTTGGCTTACACACCAAGCAACTGGGATGTGGTCATGAGTGAGAACACACAACTGCCAACATACTAACACATACCTGAATTAGAGGATACTGCATCAGTCATTGCTGTAAAGATGAACATCAGCATGAGGGGAGGGAGAGATAGAGAGAGAGAGAGACAGAGCGAGAGAGAGACAGAGAGAGAAGTCAATAACGTGCCACACCAATGAACTCTAACAACACAATTCATTACCAGCTCAGCTCAACAGTATGATGCAGCTTGTCAATACACTCTGGGGGATTGTCCATTAATTTGCAAAGAGTTACCCAATCATCAGTAAATTCTGTGCATGTCACACACAGTTTGGTAACTGATCAGATTGTTCCAATGACAGGTTGCTCCTAACTCAGTCAAGATCAAGATGAGTTTTGTTCCACCCAGCAACCCAGACCCATGCACTTGACCGTCCCTGTGAATGATCTGAAACACAGACTGACTGAGGAACAAGGCAGCATCAATATCAGGGGCCGCATTACCAGCCGATCTCACTCAGGATACAAAGGCAGCGGCCACAGGTTCCTGTTTGGGTTCACGGCTCCATTTCCTTTCTCAGCATCAGTGCTGATGACCTGATCACTGAATGAGTCTGGACCAGACACACAGCCCACACCCTCCATAAAAGCAGAAGTCTTGAACTGGGGCTGGGAGGAAATGTCACACCAACATGTGAATTTATCACACTGAGGGTGTGTCACTGGGACCACAGCTTTCAAACGAGGGCATCACAAAGTTACAACCAGGAGCAGGGATCAAATACGCAGTGATTGTGTATGAAAGCAGGAAAGGGAATTTCTCCCTGACTGTAGCACCAATCTCAGTGAACCCTCAGGGCACCTCTGGTTTCTGTTTCCAACTGGGTTGCTTCAACTTTCCAATTTCCAACTAAAGCACTGGCAAAGAGAAACTACATTCAGAGGATGTGGTGAGGTGCTTCAAACAGGGTGGGGCTGGAGAGGGAAGGATAACTGTGAGAGGGAGCAGGAAGGTTCAATGTGTTTCAGAGAGAGATGGGGAAAGAATGCATACAGTGTTTAGGATGGAAACCATTAGTCTGTGCCCCTGAGGGACAGTCCTGAAGGCACATACTGCACAATAACTTTCCTAACCTTTCTCCAAGGTTGGTTTTCCTCCTGCCAGGGCACCTAAAGGCAGGGTGCCGCTTGGAGTCAAGCCTTTTAACGTTAGTACATTTTCATGTTCCTCTCTGTGAAGAGAACAAACCAATAGAAACATTAACCCTCCAGAGCTGCTAAAAAATCTCAGAATGAAGGCACAGCACACACTGTCAAACAGCTAGAAGTACACTTCTAGCCACTGAGAAGTCATGAATATCAGGCAGCCTACCTGAGAACAGTGAAGACTCTGGCCATCTTGCCAATTGCACGGATCTTGTTCTTGATAACTTCCTTGCGATCATTCTGCAAAGCTGAGAGTAGACAGGTGCATAAAGCTATCATTACGCTCCACAGAACCCTGACCTAGTCAGCCCGAAGAGGTCACACAGAAGCCTGGGATTTGTGGACAGTGACAAATACAATGGTCAAAGTGCAATGCAGGGCCATCAGAACTTACACTGTAAATTCCTCTACAACAGAACTTGTAGCAAGCTCACAATGAGAGGAAAAGCACAGGAGAGGTCAGCTGAGTCAGAGCCCAGATTCGAGCCTTCACTTTAGCACTTAAAACAAATATGCATTGATTCCAATCTCTTCACCATTTAAAAGGACTCTTCCCCTTCTCTCGCTCTGTCCTTAGCTTGACAGTTGAAGGACACAGTGATCGCAAGAAAACCGATTGTAATCTCAGTCAAATTCGGTCATTAAAATGAGGTTACTGGTCATGGTCACATTGCTTAAGAAGCTTACTGTGCGCAATATGGTTGAAGTGTTTTTTTATATTTCGTCAGTGACTACACTGCAAAAATACTTCATAGAATCCTTACAGTGTGGAAGCAAGCCATTCAGCCCATCAAGTCCACACTGACATTTGATAAGGTTCCCCATGGTAGGTTTATGCAGTAAGTAAGGAGGCATGGGATAGGGGGAAATGTGGCAGATTGGATTCACAATTAGCTGACCCTTAGAAGACAAAGGGTGGTAGTGGATGGAAAATATACAACATGGTGCTCAGTTATGAGTGGTGTTCCACAAGGATCTGTTCTGGGTCCTCTTCTATTTGTGATTTTTGTCAATGATGTGGATGTCGGAGTGGAAGGGTGAATTAGTAAGTTCACGGACGATATGAAGATGGGTCGAGTTGTAGATAGTGCGGAGGGCTGTTCTAAGTTAGAAAGGGACACTGATAGGATGCAGAGCTGGGCTGAGAAGTGGCAGATGGAGTTTAACCCTGAAAAGTGTGAGGTGATTCATTTTGGAAGGACAAATTTGAAAGCAGAACACAGGGTTAATGGAAAGATTCTTGGCAGTGTAGAGGAGCAGAGGGACCTTCGGGTTCATGTCCACAGTTCCCTGAAAGCTGCCACCCACGTGGATAGAGTTGTTAAGAAGGCAAACGATGTGTTAGCTTTCATTACTAGAGGGATTGAGTTCAAGTGCTGTAAATTTATGTTCCAGCGATACAAAAGCCTGGTTCAGCCACATCTGGAGTATTGTGTCCAGTTCTGGTCGCCTCATTACAGGAAAGATGTGGAAGCGTTGGAAAAGGTGCGGAGGAGATTTACCAGGATGTTGCGTGGAATGGAGGGAAGGTCTTACGAGGAAAGGTTGAGAGAGCTACGGCTTTTCTCTTTAGAACGACAAAGGATGGGAGGTGACTTCACAGAGGTGTATAAAATGATCAGAGGTACCGATAGAGTGGACAGCCAGAGTCTCTTTCCTTGGATGGAGGTAGCTATGACGAGGGGGGCATAGTTTTTAAAGTGAGTGGAGGTAGATACAGGGGAGACATCAGAGGTAGGTTCTTTACTCAGAGAATGGTAGGGGGCGTGGAATGCATAGCTGTAGAGGGTAGTGGAGTTGGCCTCGTTAGGGGCATTTAAGCAGCAATTAGATAGGCATATGGATCATAGTATAAGGTAGGGGTGGAGGTTTGATAGACCTTAGGTTTAGGGTAAAAGTTCAGCACAACATCATGGGCCGAAGCGCCTGTACTGTGCTGTACTGATCTCTGTTCTATGACCCACCCTCCAACGCTAACCCTGTAATCCTGCATTTCCCATGGCAAACCCACCTAGCTTATACATCCCTGGACATTACGAGCAATTTAGCATGGCCAATCCACCTAACGTGCACATCTTTGGACTGTGGGAGGAAACCGGAGCACCTGGAGGAAACCCACGCAGACATGAGGAGAATGTGCAAACTCCACACAGACAGTCGCCCGAAGCTGGAATCGAACCTGGGTCCCTGGCGCTGTGAGACAGCAGCGCTAACCACTGAGCCACCATGCTGCCCCAAACCACTTCATTCACTGTGAAGTGGTTTGTAATGACTCGAGATCATGAAAACCTCCATACTAATACAAGTTGGTTTCTCCCTCTGACTACTGACATCAGTCACAACAAGAGGGAGAAAGAAAGTTGGATGAAGCGTGACCAGCCCCTGACCAACTGCAACCTTCCATCACCCAGCATGTGACCAAAGGAACTGGACTCAGATCAAACTTACCATCCTCGTCATCCAGGAGCTCGTCGTCAGTACAGATGTTCAGGATGCTGACCAGCATGTCTGTAACTGCAAAAGAAAGCAGACACAATTAAGGCCAGGCAGTATCACATAGCCATGCAGAGCTCATGGCTTTAAAATAATTTGTTTGTTTGAAGCAACATTACTCTTACAACAAATAGCAAAACTTGCCCTCAACTGGAGAGAATTGAATTATATCCCTTTAATCCCAAACACATTCACACGACAGACAAGAAACATCAACTCTGCACGGACAATGGCAGTTATATAAAGAGGCCAATGGTGTAAAACACACCCGTTGAAAAAGGGTCTGAATTCAAAGGCTAGGAAAGTGGGAAGACTTCACACAGTCCAGTCAATTTTCTGTCATCAACATCACACTGCTGTCATTCATAGAATCAATGTGTGATCTTTAGATCAGGCCTTTTAGAAGAGAGTCAATTAGAAGTAACAGTTCAGCATTCAGAGTTTAAGAGGAACTTAAAAATATTGATTTCTGGAAGATCGTCAGTTTGGAGAAGATATTTTACTGTGCAGCTTGTCTGGTTTCCTCTTTTCCAGGAGTGAGAGGAATCTTTCTACTGCGACCAGGTCCATGGAAGTTATTCCTTCAACTAACTCACCTATCTCCATATTGAAACCACATCTTCAGTTCAGAGGCTATTGCTAGGCAACCTTCGGCATAGGGACGCCCGAATCAATCTCCACAATTAAGGCACAAAATCTTCTTTCATCTATCGTAAAGCTTTGCTTGTTTGCTTTTCAAAGTTTCTTTATTTCAAACTAAACAGCAAGTAGCTAACAACCTACATCAAACTTACGACTTCAAAACCTTTTCAATTCAGAATATCCAAAAATCTCCATATTCCAGTTCCTCATCACTCTTACTTATAAATATGTATCCCCAAAACCACATTGACTGAATCAAGTCTTTTCCCCCTGTACATTGCCTGAATACCAGATCCAGCTCCTGTCCTACTGTCTCTCAGCAACACATGCTCTGCTCTACCTCACCTACACTCTCAGGTTCTAAAGGCTATGGCTCCGAAACACGGAGTTCCCTGCAACAATACAGCCCAGCCTCATTAATCGCAAAGCAAACATGCCTTACCTTTCTCGCCAACGAAGGGCAGAGACCAGGAGAAGACATCCATGAAGTTTGGAAGCCAGTAAGGGTGAGGGGAGCAGTTAAATTGCCTAATATTCATCACATTATTTTCATACTTCAATATAGCAGCTGTGGGAAGGAGAAAACACAGGACAAGGAATCAGCATAGATCAAACATTGTAACTGACTTAAATAGCCATTATGAACAGAAAACAAAGCAGACTATGCAAAGAAATATATATCATGGCAATAGCTAATGAATTCTCACCTTTGTTATTATAGACATCGAGATAATTTGGTGCAGAGAAAATGGTTATTAAAGATGGAAAGCCAGTTGCCTGGTTTTTCCGATACATTCGGTACCTGTCAATTTGAAGAATCCAACAATAAACAACACTCATCAAATATTCAGACACACTAACACCAATATCACAAAAGATTTATGGACAAGAAAGAACAGCTTCCATAGCACAGTGAGAGGAAAATAGGATTCAGACCAGCAGGAGAACAGAGAGAGAAATGGAACCGGGACTCATTGGACCGAG
>JAHRHZ010000003.1:413438-458934 GCA_024137785.1 Ginglymostoma cirratum
CTGGAGCGAGTGGGCGAGGGGACTGAGACGCACTGGAGCGAGTGGGCAAGGGGACTGAGACGCACTGGAGCGAGGGGACTGAGACGCACTGGAGCGAGTGGGCGAGGGTACTGAGACGCACTGGAGCGAGTGGGCAATGGGATGGATACACACTGGAGCGAGTGGGCAATGGGATGGATACACACTGGAGAGAGTGGGCGATGGGGCTGGGACCCATTGGAGCAAGTGGGCGAGAGGACTGAGACCCACTGGAGCGAGTGGGCAAAGGGACCAACTTCTGTTCGAGCCTCTCCAGGCACTGAGCCTGATATTGAGAATCCCAAGTAGGGCAATGACAGCGCTCCTTGCCTCTTTGTACCACAACAGTGTCAGCTGAATGACAGACAGAAAAAACAGGCAACTGAGAGATGAGAGCATTGTTTTCCAATAAGACGTCTGTCCTTACCCGGAATCCTGAGCCTCATGTGCACGGATTACTGACAACAAGTTGTTGTGCTGTAAAAAGCGACAAACTGCAGCATAACTGGAACGGAGAAGAAAATTGTGTCAGCATGAAAATATTGCTCAGCCACCTGGAACCCTCACTTCCTTCACAGGACATTCAAACCCATTAGAAAAGTCATATTTCCCTTGGCAGCAGTGGAAAAAAAAAGCAAGCCCTTTTTATCGTGGTGCAGGAGAGTGTGTGATAAGGATCACGAGCACACAAGAGAAAGGAAAATAGGTTGAATGTACAGAACGATGTAACGAGTTTGGTCACAAGCCCATGGTCAGAATCCAAACTGGAACACCACTACTATCTAGTTTCACACACTTGCACGTCCCCATCCCATCTAATTAACTAACAGTGCAGCTTAAAAGGCTCAGAAACCACCACACTTAGGGGCAGTGGCAAGCTGATTCCTTTTCATTGTCACTCACCATGGGTCAAAAATTTTAAATCATATTGGTTTTCAACAGTATCAGGTCTGACATTAGAAACAAGTCAGCCAGATTTGTTTAGCCAACAAAGAACGACGTGTTTAGGAAAAAGAGAAGTTCCACGTACAAACATGTACCAATTATTGACAATCATCTCACAACACAAACTTAACATGTTGCAAATATGGCTAACAGACAAGCAACGATCAAACACTCCACAACACAAGGCAGATCACATGGAGCCTCCCAAGCCCCCACCCACCATCCCCCAACCCCACCCAGATGTTAGTGACACAGCGAGTCACCAGATTGCATTAAACTTCACAAAGGATGACAATGACCTGACCTAGAAACTCCTTCAAGAGCTGCTCCATCACTTACTGGCTGCTCACATCCGAGGTGCTTCCCCTTCCTTTCTAGGGACTGTGTGTCCCTGGATTCTTGCAAGCTCCACTCCAGCATTTACTCACAGGAATAAATCCAGCTTTTCACAAACAGTGCGCTTCACCAAGTAAATATTGGCTCCTGATTGTTTCTTGAGTTCTAACCTGTTTCTTATCTGTCTTCCTCACCAACCGACTACAGCCTGAGAACTGTTTTTCAATGGCCCCCCCCCAGCTATTTTGAGTGATCAAATGAAAACCATTCAACAAGCTCTGCTCCTGGTCCTCAGCAGTGTTGAATGCAACTAATATTTTGGAACAGTAATTTGGAAATGTAGCAACCAGCAGTCAGATTTGAATGCAATAATCCCATGGAATTCTCTGTTCCCTGGCTGACTCTGACCAGACTGAATTCTCAGTCCAGCAGCTGGGAGCAACACAACAGTCAATGCCCAAGAGGAAGATCAACCATTTTCCTTCTCCTGACCCATGCGGATTTAACATGAGGAAACAATCTGAACGAGGTCTTCCAAAGTTGAACAGTTTGCACACAATATGCTGCCAGTGAAACAAAGATAACCTAGTTAAATATACATCTTGGTCGTCTCTATACACACTGATCCCCTGATCATATTACAAAGAAGCATCCTTGCATGTTCCCAACTCAGTGCCTCCTTAATCTATTTCAAATGTAATCAAATTTCAAGCATGAGAAACTGACATCCCCAAAGTTTGTGTCTGGTTGGGGTAAAATGGGAAGGGAATGCTGTTGTACTGGCAAATACAGGCGTTTAGGGTAATTAAGAAAGTGTATAGGACAGGTGCCTTTATCAGATGTGGTACAGATTATAAGAGTAGGAAGGCTATGTCAGAATTGTATTAAATTTTTGTTCGGTCACAGCTGGAGTACTGTGTGCACTTCCGGTCTCTCCACTGTCGGGAGGATGTGATTGCACTGGAGCGGGTACAGAGGAGATTCACCAGGACATTACCTGGAATGGAGCATTTCAGTTTTGAAGACAGGCTGGATCAGCTTGGGTTGGTTTCTTTAGAACAGAGAAGACCAAGTGATGTCCTGATAGAGGTGTATAAGATTATGAGGGACACAGGACACAGGTTGGATAGCAAGCAGCTGTTCCCCTTATTTGAAAGGTCACTAACAATGCAATATAATTTTAAGTCAAATGGGAAGGAGATTTAGAGGGGATTTGAGGAAGAGGATCGTGGGAGTTAGAATACACAGCCTGGGAGTATAATTGAGGCTGGAAATCTCAGAGGGTTTAAAAAGAAACTGGATGAGCACTTGAAATGTCATAGCATTCAAGGCTATCAGCTAAGTGCTGGAAAGTAGCACTACAGTAGATTTAGGGTATTTTTTATCAGTGAAGACTTGATTGACTGAAGGACTTCTTCCATACCATATGATTCTGCTGCAGGAGTACAATCAACTGGGGCCTGAATTAAAAAGCAGGACCACAAAGCGAATGCATTCTGGATTATTAATTCAGTCATGAGCAAATTAACAGAGGGCAAATAAGAGTAGCGATTTTCATGCCTCACTTCAAGGTGGGGCTGGGACAAACACGTTTCCATTCATGGGGCACATGTTTCTGGACAAACCAAGTGGGACAGGAAGAAACAAATCTATCTACACTGACAGTGCATCAAACAATATAGTCCACGCAGGGAACTGTGGCAGAAAAAAAGCACTTTTTATTAGTGGTCTCCTGCCTCAAGGGAGAACAGGAAGGTCAATGACAGTTCACCAGATGATTCAATCCTGTCCTATGAGACAGGGATTAAGGTGGGTTGGGAGTTGGCTTCCTAGCAGCAGTCAGGATATGGGGAAGGAAACAAATCAGGAGCTAGAAAAGGCATGTAAGAAAGGCACAATTACAATAATCATGGGGGACTTCAAAATGCAGGTGGACCGGGAAAACCAGATTGGTCTCAAGAAAACGAGTGCAATGTCTGCAGATTGTGACGGAGCCCACTAAGGAACTGGCAGTTTTGGACTTGGTGATGTGCAGCATGGCAGACTTGATTCAGGAGCTTAAAGTGAAGGAACCCCTAGGATGCAGTGACCGAAATATGCTAAACTGCATGGTGAATTCTGAGAGGGTGAAGCTGGAATCGGATATAACAGTACCACAACTGAGTAAAGGTAACTAGAAAGACATGAGGGAGGAGCTGGCCACAGTTGATTCGAAGATGGTAGAGCAGCAATGAAAAGTGTTTCTGGGGGTCATTCAGGAGGCACAGCAGAATTCATCCCAAGGAAGAAGAAGCATACTAAGGGAAGGACAATGCAACCATGGTTGACAGGAGAAGTCAGGGACTGCATTAAAACAAAAGGGATAGCAATTTGGTGAAGATTATCGGGAAGCCTTTAGAAACTGACAGAGGCTAACTAAAATAAATAAGGGAGAAGAAGATGAAATATGAGGGTAAGTTGGTGATAATATAAAACAGTGGACATGGAGAGACTTGGACATGGAGAGACTGCGACCTGACGGCACAGCCTCAGAATGAAGGGATGACCCTGAGATGAGGAGCAATCTCTTCACTCAGACGGTGGTTAATCTTTGGAACTCATTGACACAGAAGGTTGTGGAAGCCAAGTCATTGAGTGTATTTAAGACAGAGATAGACAGGTTCTTGATCGGTGAAGGATCAAGGGTTACAGGGAGAAGGAAGGAGAATGGGATTGAGAAACATATTACCTGTCATCGAATGATCAAATGATTTGACAGGCCGAATGGCCTAATTCTGCTCCTGTATCTTATTATGGGACACGCCAGCATTCACAACATCAGCGTTTGCACACGTGCCCTAACACAAACCTAAAGAAGTAGGAGCAGCCTCGTACAGTATTATGACTGAAATGATCTGGCGCCTTTTCGTTGCCGTAATCCTCTGTTGGGTCTGACCACAGCAAGTCACACATAGGCCCAAAGGCTGGTGGCTCTTTAAATCTGTCTAACTGAAAGACAGGAGACAAGACGTTAAAACAAAGCAAAAAAAAGTACATTGCTAGAACGCATTTCACAACCTCAAGGCACCAGAAAACTGAGAACAGTTAATAAAACTGTCATCTGAGGTCCAGTTATTGCTTTAAGATCAGAAACTCGGGACCCAATTTATGTACAGCAAGATCTTACAAACTGGGACAGAAGGCAGGAAGGCTACAGGGACTGGAATATGGAGGACCAATACCTGCAGAATTGAGATCAGATACAACAGCAGCTTGCTCCGTGGCAGCAGAGCAGGGACATAATAATAGTTCACCAACATGAACAGGTCTGTCAATCCATCTAGGCATCTGTAACTACCTATCCCAGCTGAAGGACGGATCATACTTACTCTCCTGATGTCGTCTAGAGTGTGCACATCGGGTGAGAGGCCCCCGTGCAGACACAGGAACTGACGATTAACTATTGCAGCCAAGGGAAGACAGTCAAACGCACCCATGCAGGCATTGTAGAGATGGTCCGAGTACTTGATCCTGCCTGGGGAGGACAACAACAATTAAACAAAACAACCACTTAACAAGCACACTGATGGGCTTTCCCCATTCCCTCACCAAACTATCCCTCAAACTACTCTCAGCTTCCAGCTGGTATGTGCTTTAAACAGGGTTAAACAAACTCACTGGTAAAAGCTGAAGACGTTCTCCAAGAAAATAGTCATGATGCTTTAAGAAAGTGAAGTGTAGTCACCTGCTGTCATGTAGGAAATCTGGCAGCCAATGTATACACAGCAAGTGCCACTAACAGCAGTGAGCTACAACAATGTGCAGCTGGCTTGTTGTTATATCAGCATATTGGCCAGAAATATCCTGAACCTGTTTCATGGGCTATGATCTTAGTTACTGCACAAGAAAAATCCCAGAACAATATCAAGCTTGATAGATTGTTTTTCTTTTGAAAAGCTAGTTAATATGATGGTCAGTTACTGAAGAAGTCACATAGTCTGCAGAGTTTCTTTAACAACAGAAGTTTATTATACAGAAGACAAAAACAACAAAACAAAATCAAACAGAGCTCGATATATAGATGACAGTTTAGGAAAATCTTGAAACACAGAACAAAACAGTTTTCAACTGTTTTCCCCAACACCATCACTTCAAAGATTCAAATCCAGAGAAATTATCTCTCCGTATCAAAACTTTATGTTTGTCTTAACAAAGAGCTTAGGCCTTCTCAGCCTTAAATAACCAGCAGGTTTCCTACCAAACTCTTCCCATTTTGAAGTTGCACAAACTAAAACTTTCTTCTTATTCCCTTAACTTTTCTGATAAACTTCTCTCCAGAAGAGAAAGTGCACTTGCTTCAGACCCAAATCAGGTCACCCCAAACTGCCCTAAAAACTTTCAGTACCTGGGTTTCCCCAACTGAAATTCAAACCTAGATCATTCTGAACTTATCAGTGATTCATACAATCCCTACACAATGGAAGCAGGCAATTCGGCCCATCCAGTCAACACCGGCCCTCTCAACAACATCTTACCCAGATCTCCCACCCAAACACCCTGAAACTCCAATAGCTAACAACCCCAGCCTGCACATTCCTGGTCACTATGGGGCAATTTTCCATGGCCAATCCACCTCACCTGCACATCTTTTGACTGCAGAAGCAAATCATAACACCTGTAGGCACAGGGAGAACACGCAAACTCTGTACTGGCACCCGAGGGTGGAATCAAACCTGGATCCCTGGCACTGTGAGGTAGCAGTGTTAACCACTGAGCCACTGTACCACCCTTATGGTTGACAATATTTACTCCTTCTGTCACATACTATCACAGTAATATCAACTTATGTCATAAGCATTCCAAGGGTTCACAATTTCCTGCTCTCCGACACATAGTGGATGAGGTCATTTGCACTGTTTGCTCAAGACTGCAGGCCAAATGCACTGAAACAGCAAAATTAACTATGACCCTGACCGTTAAATCCTCCCTGGCTTCCTCCCACAGTTCTCAATCAATGTCCAATACCACTGCTTCAAAACTCTGCTATCTACATTCAAACTGACATTATGCCTCATTCCCCATCAGCCCAGTGCTTGCAGATTGACACAGGCTCCTGATCTGGCAATGGCTCCATTTACAAAATTATACTCCTTTTCAAATTCCTCCATTATCCCACCATCCTCCCTATTTCTATAAACCACAACAAGATCTGTGCTGTCATTCAATTCCAGCCCCTTGCTCAAATCGCTCAGGTTAAACACTCCAGAGCTGCCTTCAGTGCTGGGCCTCACACTGAGCTTCTCTCCACCAAACTCTGGACTCTCCGTGAAGATCTCCTTTGCAGCCAGCTCTCTGGGTAAGCTGCAAAGGAGATCCAGCAAGGTTTCACTCCAGGTCCTGACTTGTCCAGTGTGACCATTGGCTGGATAATGACACACAGCATTCTGTAAGCAGCTGACATTAAGTCACAATCACTTCAATCCTAAAGTGTAAGGCAACAATTCTCTGGTTTCACTGCCTGCGAGCTCATGCATAACGTCTTGGCAAGGACAGAATACCAGCCTTTGGAGGTCAAAGGGTTCCCCATACCAGCCGCTATAGGTTACTGTCAATGAGCTATCTCAGTGAAAGCCTATGCCCCAGCTGGAACTGAAGATGAACTGCAACTTCAAGTTATTCATAGAAACTGCATTTGTCCAGCTCCTCCCTAACTTGGGGACTGATGAATGGAATGGGCCCAGTCCTAGGCCCTGAATCTTCTGATTACAGGGCCTGGGCTAACACAGGGTTGTTGAGTTGTGTGCCAAAGGGTTACACTGGATTCTTAGCATGAAGAAACAAATCGAATGCAACTCCCGTGATCCTTTTACATCGGAACACAGAGTCCTTCTAAGACAATGGTGGGTTGAAGGGCAAAGCCTGAAATAACTGCACGGTAACTTTCGGCCAACTCCATTATCACACCAATATAAAAACCCGCTGAGCTTTCTGTCACTCTTTGACGGGGCATAAGAGGAGAGAACATTGTCAGAAACCTGTGAAGGAATCTGGTTTGACAGGGTTTGGTTTTAGATAATGTAAGAGTAGGAGAGTTCTTCCCAAAATCTTTATTTGAACATGACCTCTCCACCAATATCATGAAGAAAAGATGATCATCTGATTTCTTCCACTGCTGTATGTGGGATTTTACAATGTATGAATAGACTGCCATATTCAATACATTGCAACAACAACGGCTGCAATGCAACTCTTCCCTCATTGGAGGTCAACAGCTTCCAGAGTTTCTGAGCTCACAAAACACACTACGTATCTACTTTAATTGGACTTCCAGGCATGTGGGAAAGCACTGTCCTCATAGGGACCAATATAGGTGCAGGGTTTAGCTGCAGAATAAGATGTCAACTGTCACAAACTCAAAGAGTAGCAAGTTCCAACGACATTGCAAACAAGATACCGTGATGATGAAAAACAGAAGCAATCAGCAGTCACGCATTGACAGCCTAAATTCAGAAAGTCAGTTGTCAGGATTAATCCTCAAGGATTACCTTTGTAATGAGCCATTAAAAAGCAGACAGCACTGACACAAAAGCAGATGATACTTTAAATCCCTACTAGGGCATTTATAAATAAACTGTGAATTCTAAAAAGCCGGTGACAACCACTGACAGGAATAAAGGAAACGTATTGAAAGCAGTGACAGTTCAAAGACAATAAATATACCGTAAATAGAGACGCAGGCTGACTGCAAGAAGGTGCCAGCCTGAGGAAAAGATTGGGGAAATGAGGGACCCAAGAGGAAAAACAAGGGGAGCAGTCCTTTATGACCAGGTGAGAATGCGGAGATAACTTGATCCAAATCAAGCCCTCAAGGCTTCCAGGTCAGAGGGCAGCAAGCTGAGGTTCTGGATCAAGGAACAGAGAGTGGGAAGGTGGGGGGTCCAGGTCAGAGGATGACAGCAGGGGTTCTGGGTCAGGAGGATGTGGGCCAATTAGCCTGGTCACAGAGTTTGCTTGCAGGTTATACTCACATTCCTGCTTGAAGGTAAAATATTCAGTGAGGTGTCTACATTCGTGATTCCCCCGTAGCAGAAACACCGTACTGGTATGGTGAATCTTCAGAACCCAGAGCATCAGCACACACTGCAGGGAAGAAATCTTTAATAAGTGAAGCAGGGACAGGCAAACTAAGCACTTGCCTAGATTAGCACCACAGTCAATCTAAAAGATGCCAGTGAAGGGCAAAGAGGAAGCTCCCTAACATTGTCACTCAGTAACCCCTCTCCCCCCCAGCACCCTGTGTTACTGACGTATCCCTACTGATGTTAATCCTTCTCCCTCACACCGTCACTCAGTAACCCCTCTCCACTAACCTCACTGCTTTCTGCTCTATGTAGTCATTATCTTGGTCCGATTTAGGCACAACACTGGCTACATATTTGGACCCTCATTAGTGATGCTGAAGATTCAGCACAAACTTCTTGAGGCCATTGGAGGCATTAGCCAAAAACATTGAAAATAGGAACAAGAAGCAGCCATACTGCTCTTTGAGACTGCTCTGCCATTTAATATGATCAGGGTTGACCACCCTACTCGGTACCCTTCTCCTATCGTCTCCACATATCCTTTGGACCTTTTAGCCCTAGGAATTTAAGTCTAATATCAAACTTCTTCGTGAAATCATTTAATGTTCTGGCTTCTCAACTGCTTTCTGTGGTAGCGAATTCCACAGACTCACTAGTCTCTGGGAGAAGAAATTTCTCCTCATCTCAGTCCTAAATGACCCATCCTCTATCCTTCAAGTGTGACCCCAGGTTCTGGACTCCCTGATTATCGGAAACATCCTTCTTGTGTTTACCCTGTCTATTCCTGTCAGAATCATATCAGTTTCTATGAGATCTCCCCTCAATCTTTTAAATTCCAGTGAATACAATTCAAACCAATCCAGCCTCTGTACATTTGCTCCCGACCAGTGATGTGTGCAGCAATACATTCCCGCATTTCTGTCGGCCATGCAGTTTCACACAACATGCAGAGTCCCCTCAACAAATGGTGTGTGAGTCTGAATTTGCTTTAGCCTATCGTGAACCATCCATCGAAGGTGAGAAATAAGCAGGCTGCCTGCACCAGAGCATTTGCGCCAAGTCAGGATAGTGAGAAACCCTGTCAAGTACCGAGAGTGACTGTCCAATTCCTGAGCCATAAACTGAGACCTGTGCCAGTGCATCTTTCGCTCTGGCATCCAAACAGCTCTCAAAATCTAGCCGAGTATTGAGTTTCCTTCCTGATTTGGCAGCAGGGTAAGCAACTACCAGTTTAAAGATATCTCCTTCATGTATAATCTGAATAAACCTTCTCTGCTATGTAAAGCAGAAGACCCTTCCTGAAAGGCCACCCGAACTTCCACAGGATAATGACAATGGCATAGGAGAGCACAAATCAGGAACGGGTATAGGCAATTCAGTCATTTTAGCTGGTTCCGCCATTCAATAAAATCATGGCTGAAATTCTGGTATTTCAAATTAAAGGGCAGCACCTCTCTCTTTTTACATAGTATCGTGCATTTTTTATTCCTGCCATATCACACTTACCCACATTATAATTTGCCCACCAGAATTTTGGCCTCGAACTTCAGCTTTTTAAATCAACTAGCTTCCCTGTTATGTCCACTTTACAACATTTTCCTACCTTGTGTCACTCACACACTGGATGTAAATACAAGCAGCTCTGTACACACTATTTGCAGCTCACTTGATCAGCACCTTAACATCACCCACCAATGCTGAGTAGTGTGGAGCAGGCTAGAGGGATTGAATGGCCTATTACTGCTCCTGATTTGAATGTTCTTTCCTGGCACCACTGTAACCTTAATATCGATTGCCCATGCTGAGCTGCTGAACTGCTGAACTGTAGCAATTTGGTTCAGGAGACAGGATTTCTCATTCTCACCAGAGGGCAGTTCAAGTTGGTGTGTGTATGGCGACACATGAAGGCCAGCCTGAGAAAAGGAGACGAGGTCTCTTTCCTTAAAGGGTTAAGAAATCAGTTGGCTTTTCAGGACATCAAGGATTTTTTAAAACCATGAGGCTCACCAGTTTTGGTTAGATATTACCATGGGTAAATTTCAGCATCTTACTGAATGGCTCACTGATTAACACTGCCGCCTCTCAGCGCCAGGGACCCGGGTTTGATTCTAGCCTCGGGCGACAGTCCATGTGGAGTTTGCACATTCTCCCCTGTGTCTGCATGGGCGTACTCTGGTTTCTTCCGACAGTCCAAATATGTGCAGGCTAGGTGATGAACCATAGAAAATGGGGGGGTTACAGGGAGGGGGGTGGGGTAGGGGGGCTAGGTCTGGGTAGGATGCTTTTTGGATGGTTGGCATGGACTCGATGGGCTGAATAGCTGCTTAAACACTGCAGGGATTCTATGAGATGATATTCCCACAGATCCTCAACAACCACTGATTCCCTGACTAACAAGAACCTTAAATGATAAAATGATCCTGCTTCCACATCTTCTCAGGCACAGATTCCAAAGTCACACAAACCTCAAAAATGTTTCTCGTCCCTGCTGAAAAAAGGACAACTCTCAATTTTAAATCGGTGGCCCCAAGTTCTGGACCCACACGAAGAAGTATCCTTTCCACATCTACCTTTTCAAAACCACACAGGATCTTACACACTTCAATCAAATCAGCCGTCACTCATCTGAACTCTCGTGGAAACAAGTCCAGTCTGTCCAATTTTTCCTCATCTGACAGCCACTTATTCCAGGTATCAATCTAGTAAACTTCCTCTGAACTGCCTCCAACACGTTTATATGCTTCCTTAAACAGTAAAACCAAAAATACAGCAGGCCTGGCAGCATCTATGAAGAAAAATCAGAGTTAACCTTTTGGGTCTGGTGACCCTTCCTCAGAACTGATGGCAGCTAGGGAAATGTCAGTTTATATGCAGAAGTTAGGGTGGGGTGGGGTGGTTAGGGGGGTAAAGAGTAAACAATAGGTGGGAATAGAGCCTAAAGGGAGAGTGCAGCAATTGGATAGACAAAGGTTAGAGACAAAAAAACTGCAGATGCTGCAATCTAAGGTAGACAAAAAGGAGGCTGGAAGAACACAGCAGGCCAGGCAGCATCCGGAGGAAAGGAGACATCAACGTTTTGGGTATTAACCTTCTCCAGGACTGGGTAGGGGGGGGACTGGGTAGCGGAACGGTGGCGATAGGTATGACCTAGTTGGGCAATGGGAGAGATGAATCCAGCTGGTAGCTGGAAGGGAACGTCAGAGGGTGAAATGGAAGGGAGAAAGTGAGGCTGGAAGGGGAGCCGGGGGATGGTTGGGAAGGTTATTTGGAATTAGAGAACTCAATGTTGAGTCCTCCAGGCTGTAGGATGCCCAGGCGGAAGGTGTTCTTCAAATTTGTGTTCTGAATTGCTGCAACATTGGAGGAAGCCAAGGATGGACATGTCGGAGGAGGAGTTGGGACGGGGAGTTGAAATGGACGATGACGGAGAGGTTAGGCTGGCTGTTATGGGCCAGGCAAAGATGCACAGCAAAACGGTCACCTCGTCTATGTTTGGTCTCACCGATGTAGAGAAGATCACATTGGGAACACTGGATGCAGGAGACTAGGTTGGAGGGGGTGGGTTTGGAGTGGTTGGTGGGGAGTGTGACGTGAACTGAGGAGTGCCAAAGGGAATGGTCCTTGTGGAAGGCAGATAGGGGTGGGAAGTGGTAGATGTTCCGGGTGGATCTACTTGGAGTTGGAGACATATAGACAAAGGATTCCATAACGATCTGGCTAGGAGGGTGAATAACTATTAATGGGGACTGTTAGTGACTAAGAAGCCCATCTTTGGGCTCTATCCCCACCTATTGTTTACTCTTTATCCTCTCCCCCAACGATATCTTCTGCATACAAACCAATATTTTCCCAGCTACCATTAGTTGTGAGGAAGAGTCACCAATTTTTCCTCACAGATGCTGCCAGAGCTTTTCCTGCAACTTCTGTTTTTGTTTCTGATTTACAGCATCCGCAGTTCTTTTGGGTATTAAATCAGAAATACACACTGTGCTGAAGATGTGGCCTTATCAAGGCCCAGTGTAATTGAAGCAAAGCATCCCTACTTCTATGTTCGATTTCCTGTTAACCTTTTGAATTACTGATGGCCCCAACATACTAACCTTTTGTGATTCATGCACAAGAGCATGGAGGTTCCTTGGCACCTCTCTCTTTACATAGTATCGTGCATTTTTTATTCCTGCCATATCACACTTACCCACATTATAATTTGCCCACCAGAATTTTGGCCTCGAACTTCAGCTTTTTAAATCAACTAGCTTCCCTGTTATGTCCACTTCACAACATTTTCCTACCTTGTGTCACCCACACACTGAGTGTAAATACAAGCAGCTCTGTACACACTATTTGCAGCTCACTTGATCAGCACCTTAACATCACCCACCAATGCTGAGTAGTGTGGAGCAGGCTAGAGGGATTGAATGGCCTATTACTGCTCCTGATTTGAATGTTCTTTCCTGGCACCACTGTAACCTTAATATCGATTGCCCATGCTGAGCTGCTGAACTGTAGCAATTTGGTTCAGGAGACAGGATTTCTCATTCTCACCAGAGGGCAGTTCAAGTTGGTGTGTGTATGGCGACACATGAAGGCCAGCCTGAGAAAAGGAGACGAGGTCTCTTTCCTTAAAGGGTTAAGAAATCAGTTGGCTTTTCAGGACATCAAGGATTTTTTAAAACCATGAGGCTCACCAGTTTTGGTTAGATATTACCATGGGTAAATTTCAGCATCTTACTGAATGCCGGTCATGTAGGGAGTTGGCACTATTAAAAGTACACACCAGGTCAGTCAGAACGTGCAACAGATTCATGCACGAGATCTAATGGGTGAACTTTCCAACCTTCCGACTTTAAATTGTTTGTCCTTGAAGTGCTCAACAGGATAGTCAGTGACAGGTTGTTGACGAGTGATAGGTCACTCATGAATGAGAACAAGCAAGCTCGGCGAGCAAGTCAACAACTTCACCCACAACCCGAGCTACAAATCTTTGCCAAAGCTTTAAACAGTCAGTGATAACAAGCATGGGGCTGGATGAACACAGCAGGTCAAGCAGCATCATAGGAGCAGGAAAACTTGACGTTTCGGGCCTAAACCCTTCATCAGAAATGGGGGAGGGGAAGAGGGTTCTGAAATAAATAGGGAGAGAGGGGGAGGCGGATAGAGGATGGATAGAGGAGAGGATAGGTGGAGAGGAGGCAGACAAGTCGAAGAGGTGGGGATGGAGCCAGTAAAGGTGAGTGTAGGTAGGGGCCTCCCTAACCTGTTTATCCTCTCACCTCAAGCCACACCCCAATCTCCAATCGACTAACATCATCCCGCCCCCTTGACCTGTCCGTCCTCCCTGGACTGACCTATCTCCTCCCTACCCCCCTACGTACACTCACCTTTACTGGCTCCATCCCCACCTCTTCGACTTGTCTGCCTCCTCTCCACCTATCCTCTCCTCTATCCATCCTCTATCCGCCTCCCCCTCTCTCCCTATTTATTTCAGAACCCTCTTCCCCTCCCCCATTTCTGATGAAGGGTTTAGGCCCGAAACGTCAAGTTTTCCTGCTCCTATGATGCTGCTTGACCTGCTGTGTTCATCCAGCCCCATGCTTGTTATCTCGGATTCTCCAGCATCTGCAGTACCTTTTATCTTTAAACAGTCAGTGATAGTTAGACTGCAGAAGAGTCAGCTGAACCATGCTCCAATTCAGATGTTCTGTTTTAAGGGCAAGTTCAATCACTGTTCTGGCTATGAACAGCAAGGTCAATGGTTCCCTGGTCCTTCAGACATGGAGTTAGTTACATCGCAACTCACCTCAACACTGAAGTAGCCACGATCTACGTAGTCTCCAAGAAACAGATACTGAGTGCTGCTGGGTGGGCCACCCACTTCAAATAGCTTCATCAGGTCATAGAACTGACCGTGAATGTCACCACAAACTGAAAGGAATAGAAAGAAAGACAGCAACTTCAGTGAACCACTTCAGGGTCCAAACAACACAATGGTCCCACACAAATGGGAAGGTGGATAGCATGGAGGGGGAAGCCAAGGCAGGGATTGGGGGAAAAGACAAGAAGGAAGGGGCAGAAGCAGCCCAGACCTGTGATGGGGGCATCCACTTCGATAAGCGTCCGCTCCTTGCGAAAGATAGCAGCTCCATCCTCAATAATTTTGATGGCTGCATCTTCCTCCAGTCTCCCTTCTTTAATGAAGTGAGCCCTCAGGACATCAAGTTTGGGTTTCCCTTCCGAGTAAACGTCCTGCATGGTGAGGCGGCGGGCTGGGGGAATCGGAACAGCTGGGACAGAGAGAATAACACTGAGCTCCTGGTAAATTCAACACATAACACAGCTTCACACACTCATCGAACTACGTTCAAACAAGGCCTGTGCCACCAAAGACTGTCAGCAACCAGTGAATTCCTTACACGCGAAGCAGCACACTGTCAAGCATCCATACTGAGGGACAGCTGCACTGTGGAAAAGGTCAGTGCTGAGGGAGCGCCGCACTGTGGAAAAGGTCAGTGCTGAGGGAGCGCCGCACTGTCGGAGGGTCAGCGTTGAGGGATGCCCCACTGTCGGAGGGTTAGTACTGAGGGAGTGCTGCACTGTCAGAGGGTCAGTACTGAGGGAGAGCTACACTGTCAGAGGGTCAATACTGAATGAGCTGCACTGTCAGAGGAGCAATACTGAATGAGAGCTGCACTGTCAGATGGTCAGTACTGAGGGACAGCCGCACTGTCGGAGGGTCAGTACTGAGGGAGTGCCACACTGTCGGAGGGTCAGTACTGAGGGACTGCTGCACTGTCGGAGGGTCAGTACTGAGGGAGTGCCACACTGTCGGAGGGTCAGTACTGAGGGACTGCTGCACTGTTGGAAAGGAACATTTTTCTAATGAAATTAATAATGCACTCAAGAGGAGTGAGAAAGAGAAGGATACAAAAAAAGTGGGAGGGTTCCTCAAATGTGCTGTAGTCAATATATCAAATGAATGACCCAATCAATTATTTGTGAAGCTGAGGGACTTTGTTTTAATTGTTTGCCATACTTCAGAGGCTGAAACATTTACAACATGCAAAGTACTCAAGAGTGCTGAAGATCTGATATAAAAAGTGCTGGAGAAACTCAGAAGATCGGTAACAGCCAGTCAAAGAAACAGAATTATTGTTTCTCGCCTATTTTTACTCTTCCTTGGAAGAGAAGTCTGTGAAGACATTACCTTTTCTATTTCTGTGCCAGTGGATTGCAGATCTGAGTGGTAGGCAGCAACACAGATGTCTATGTCTATGTTATTGTGGGGACAGAGAATAGACAGGAAACTTGGGGAGAAGATTCAAATCAGACCAAACGTAATCTGAGCAAATGGGAGAGAAGGCTCCAGGAGACATATGACATCCTTCCAGCAAATTTATTCATATCTGAAATGCTTCTCATTATGGGAGAACAGGGGTTTATGGGAGAGATGGGGGGTTATTGGGGAAATGGGGGATTTATGGGTGTTTCCAGGTAGATAGGGGGGTTTAATGGGGGAGATACGGTTTTGGGAGGGGAAAGAGAAGCGGGTTTATGGGGTAGATGGGGAGGTTTGTGGGAGAGTTTATGGGGGCAGGAGATGGGGGAGATGGAGGGGGGTTTTTATGGGGGAGATGGGGGGGGTGAATGAGGGAGATGGAGGAGGGGTTTATGAGGGAGATGGAGGAGGGGTTTATGGGGAAGATTGGGGAGGTTTATGGGGGAGATGGAGGGGGGTTTTATGGAGGAGATTGGGGGGTTTGTGAGGGAGATGGAGTAGGGTTTGACGGGGGAGATGGAGGGGGGGTTATGAGGGAGATGTAGGGGGGGTTTTATGAGGGCGATGGAGGGGGGGTTATGGGGGAGATGGAGGGGAGGTTTATGGGGGGGGTTGGGGGGTTTATGAGGGAGATGGAGGGGGGTTTATGGGGGAGATGGAGGGGAGGTTTATGGGGGGGGTTGCTGGGGAGATTGGGGGAGATGGAGGATACGGTTATGGAGCTACAGAGAAAAGTCCTTGCCACCCAGAGGCGGGTGAATCTTGAGAAAGCTTGGGCCGGGATTCAGACACCAATCCCTCCCACCCCCACGTCCTGCCCTCAGGGAGACGGCCCTGGAGAGAGGGAGGGGCCGAACGGCCGGGGGTGGGGCTGCTCCTGCTCCCAAATCCTGCCCACTCCACCTCCTCTACAGCAGGCCCGCCCTCAACATCAGCTCAGCCGTACCTTTCACCACCCTCTCCACGGTGGAGAGCCCCATACTACCGTGACTTGAGGCCTGTGCGGCCATCGCCATCTCCCCGCGCCCTCACCGGCCTCGGCCGCCGCTTCGCGCCTGCGCACTGACCGCCGGGAACTGTAGTCCCAGTCTGTACGACAACACCCGGCCTGCCCCGCACGGCCCGACGGGAACTGTAGTCCCTGTCTGTACGACAACACCCGGACTGCCCCGCACGGCCCGACGGGAACGGCGGTCCCGGTCAGGACTACAATCCCCGGCCTGCTCTGCGGCCCCCACGGGGACTGTCGTCTGGATGGCAGTGAAGAGGGAACTTCCTGAGTCACATAATTGAAAACATTGCCCACCGTGTGTTGTTGGAAACGACTGTGTTTTTGACCCTCAAAAACCTTTCAGCTATTATGATTATTTCACAGGATGTGGGCATCTTTGGCTGGGCCCAGCATTTATTGCCCTGTCCCTAGTTGCCCCTTGAGCAGGTGGTGAGAAACTGCCTTCTTGAACCACTGCGGTCTATGTGCTGTATGTAGGTAGACCCACAGTGACTGTTAGGAAGGGAATTCCAGGATTTTGAGTCTGAGTTTAATTTATTGTTGTCACATGTACCAGAATACAGTGAAAAGTGTTGTTTACCTGCACTGTAGACAAATCATACCATACAAACAGTGTGCCGAATACAGTGTTACAGCTACAGAGACAGTGTAGAGAGAGACATCAACATTAACATCAACATTGAGAGGTCTGTTCAAAACTCTGATAATGGTGGGGAAGAAGCTGTATGTGTATTAAAATGTTTGTATCTTCTGCCCGACGAAAGAGGGTGGAAGAGAGTATAACCAGGGTGAGAAGTGTCTTTGATTATGTCGGTTGATTTTCTGAGGCAATGGGAAATATAGATGGGTGGCTGGTTTGCTGTATTCATGACTCTCTGTAGTTTCTTGCAGTCTTGGGAAGAAAAGTTGCTATGCCATATCCAGTTAGGAGACTTTACAAGCAAAACAGTCGTAAGATATGCAAGAATAAGATCTGCCATGTTCTGTAGATTGATCCATAATGTGATTAGGGAGGGAATTCCAGGATCTTGATCCAGTGACATTAAAGAAATGTGATATATTTCCAAGTCAGGATGGTGAGTAGCTTGGAGGGGAACTTGGAGGTGGAGGTGTTTCCATTGTATGTGCTGCCATTGTCCTTCAAGATGAAGGTGGTCATGGGTTTGGAAGGTGCTGTCAGAAGATCTTTGGTGAATTTCTGCTGTGCAATTTGAAGACAGTACACACTGTTGCGACTGAGCGTCGGTGGTGGAGGGGTGGAAGTGGTGCTCATCAAGTGGGCTGTTTTGTCCTGGATTATGTCAACTTCTTGAGTGTTGTTGGAGCTGCAGTCATCCAAGCAAGTGGGGAGCATTCCATCAGACTCCTGACTTGTGCCTTGTAGATGGTGGACAGGCTTTGGGGAATCAGGAGGTGAGTTACTCTCTGTAGTATTCCTCTGACCCACTCTTATAGCCGTGGTATGGTTTAGACCAGTTCATTCCTGGTCAATGGTTATTTCCAAAATTATCCTTCTGATGCTGCCCTTTGGCAGTGGTTGCTGACAGTCATTGGTGGCCCCTTGATGTTCATATCCCCTCAGCAGAACCTCTTTTTACTTTCTACCTATATCATTGGTACCTATGTGGACAATAACAATTCGATCTTTCTCCAAGGTCCCCTGTAGCCCGGATGAGATATTCTGATTTTGGGAATCAGGCAGGCAACACAGCCTTTGGGACACTCAGTCCTGGCTTTGGAGAACAGTGTCTACTCCCCTGACTATACTATCCCCAATTCCAACGATGTGTCTCTTTTCGCTCCCCCTTGAATGACTCCCTGTACCATGGTGCTATGTTCAATTTGCCCATCCCCCCTACAGCTCCCACTCTCATCCTGCCAGGGCGCAAGAATCTTGAACCTGTTAGACAAGCTTAAGGGGTGAGACTCCTTCAGCACTACCTTATGGATCCCCCTACCTGCCTTGCTCATAGTCACACCCAGCTTTCCCTGACCACTGGCTGAATTCTAGGTAGTTAATCTGAAAGGTGTAACTGCCTCTTGAAACACAGGATCCAGGCAACTCTGTCCCTCCCGGATGTGTCACAGTGTTGGGATCCTCAGGTGAAAGTGCTAAATTGAGGGAAGGCTAATTACAACAGTATTCGGCAGGAACTGGAAAACATGGATTGGGAGCGGCTGTTTGAGGGTAAATCCACATCTGACTTGTGCAAGTCTTTTAAAAGCCAGTTAACCATAGTTCAGGATCAGCATGTTCCTGTGAGGATGAAAGATAAGGATGGCAAGATTCAGCAACCTTGGATGACAAGAGATGTTGTCAGTTGAGTTCAAAAATAAAAGGAAGCATTTGTAAGGTTCAGAAAACAGAAGTCAAAACAAGGCGCTTGAGGAGTATAAAAGAAACATAAAATAACTTTTAAAAAGAAATTAGGAGTGCTGGAATGGGCCATGAAATGTCCTTAGCAAGTAGGATTAAGGAAAATTTTATATATATATTAGGAGCAAGAGCGTAACTAGGAAAAGGTAGGTCTACTGAAGGACAAAGGAGGGAATGTCTGTGGGGAGCCAGAGGAAGTGGGACCTTAATGCATACTTTGCATTGGAATTCACCAAGGAGAAAGATGCGGATGATGGCAAGTTTAGAGAGGGGTATGTTCTGGGGCATGTCAATATTGAGGAGGTGGTCTTGGGTGTCTTGAGAAAGATTAAGGTAGATAAGTCCCCAGAGAGATGGGAACTATCCCAGCCTATTGAAGGAGGCAAGGGAGATTACTGCGGCCTTGACAAAAATTTTTGTATCCTCTTTTGCCACAGGCAAGGTCCCCGAAGAATAGAAAATAGCCAAGGTTGTTCAAGAAGGGCAACAGGAATAGTCCAGGAAATTATAAGTCGGTGAACTTCACATCAGTGGTAGGGAAATGATTGAAGAAGATTCTTGGGGATAGGATTCGCTCACGTTTAGAAGAATAGACGTATTAGGGATAGCATGGCTTTATGCAGTGAAGATCTTGTCTCACAAACTTAATTGACTCTTTTGAGGAAGTGATGAAGATGATTGATGAGGGGAGGGCAGTGGATGTTGTTTTCAAGATCCATCAAGGTAGGTTAGTCCAGAAGATCCAAACACATGGAATCTATGGTGAGTTGGATACAAAATCAGCTTGGCCATAGAACACAGAGGGTAGTTGTGGAGGGCTGCTATTCTGACTGAAGGTCTGTTCCACAAGGATCAGCGCTGGGACCTTTGTTTGTGATATATATGAACGATTTGGATGCAAATATCAGTAATCTGATTAGTAAATTACCAGATGACATGAAAATTAGTGAAGTTATGGATGGTGAGGAACAGTATCCAAGGATACAGCAAGATACAGATCAGCTGGAAAGTTGGACAGGGAAATGGCAGATAGAATTTAAGGTGACGCTTTTTGGGAGGTCAAATGCAAGAGGAAAGTATACAGTAAATGGCAGGATCATTAGGAGCATTGATGTACAGAGGGATCTTGGTTGCAAGTCCATAGTTCCTGAAAGTGGCAACACAAGTGAATAAAATGGTAAAGATGGCAAACAGCATGCTTGCCTTCATCGTTTGGGGTGATGAATATAAAAGTTGGCAAGTCGTGTTGCAACTGTAGAAGACTTTAGTCAGGCCATATTTAGAATATTGTGTACAGTTCTGGTCACCCCACTATATAGGAAGGATGGGGAGGCTTTGTGCAGAAGAGGTTTCCAGGATGTTACCAGGATTGGTGTATATCAGCTATAACGAGAGGATGGACAAACCAGATCATCAGAGGGAAGTACATAAAATTATGGGAGGCATGGATAAGGTGGATAGTCAGAGTCTCTTTCCCAAGGTGGAAATGTCAAATGCCAGGGGACATAGGTTTAAAGCAGGAGGGGAAAAGGTTAAAGGAAATATGTGAGGAAAGTTGTTTTACACAAAGGGTGGTAGCTGCCTGGAATGCACTGCCAGTGGAAATAGACATACGAACCATGTCCAGGCAAGTGGGATTAGTTTTGAATAGTATCATGGTTGGCACAGACATGGTGGGCCGAAGGGCCTGTTCCTGCACTGCACTGTACTGTTCTGTATGCTATGCATTTTGATAGTGGAGGCATAAGGAATGGTCATGTTGCTGAATGGGAGATGGTTACATTCTTTGGTCATTGCTTGGCATTTGTGTAGTGTAAATATTACTTGCCACTTGTCAGACCAAGAAAGGATATTATCCAGATGTTGTATTTGGACATGGATTGCTACAGGATCTGAGGAATTCCAAATGATGCTGAACATTGTGCAATCATTGACAAACATCCCCAATGCTGACCTTATCAACAGGAGTGAAGGACATTGATGAAGCAGCTGAAGATGGTTGGACCTCAGAAACTCAGGTTCTTGTGGTGCAGCGGTACTGTCCCTCGCTCTGGGCCAGATTCTGGGTCCAAGGCCCAAAGATGTGTTATAACACTTCTGAACAGGTCAGTTAAAAATATCTATCCTGAGGGATTCCTGTGTAGATCTGGACCACAGCTCTTCAGCGCCATTGCTGAAACGTTCTCAGGGTTCATAGCCTTTGCCATATCTAATGCGTTCAACTATTGCTTGATCTCTCATGGAGTTGATTGAATTGGCTGAACACTTGCATCTGAGATGCTGGGGACCACAACAAAGGCTGAGATGGACCTTCTACTCAGCACTTCTGGTTGAAGATTGTTGCAAATACTTCAGCTTTATCATTTGTACTGTTGTGCTGGGCTGCACCATGATTGAGGATGGGGATATTTGTGGAGCCCCCTTCCAGTAAAGATGTTTACTTGCCCTCCACCATAGATGACTGCATATGGAAGGACTGCAGAGCTTAGATCTGATCTGTTGGTTGTGAGATCTGTTAGCTCTGTCAGTCACTTGCTGCTTATGCTGTTTAGCACCCAAGTAGTCCTGTCTGATAGTTTCAACAGGTGGACACCTCACTTTTAGGTATGCCTGCTGCTGCACTTGGCATGCCCTCCTGTACTTTCCATTGAACCGGGATTAAGCCCCCGGTTTGATAGTAATGGGGGATGTACCAGGCCATGAAGTTGCAGATTGTGCTGGTGTGTAATTCTGCCCACAGCACCTCACGGATGCCCAGTCTTGAGTTGCTGGATCTGTTTGAAAGCTGACCCATTCAGCACGGTGATATGCCACATTACACTATAGACGGTGTTCTCAATGTGAAGATGAGACTTAATCTGCATAAGGATTGAGTGGAGGTCACTGTTGCTGACACTGTCATGGACAGGTGCAATTCTGAAAGGCAGAGTGATAAAGTATGTTGTTCCCTCTTGCTGGTTCCTTCACTTCCTGCTACAGACCTGTGCTCCAAACTCTATATTTTGAGACTGAACCAGCTTGGTGAGTCGTGCTGCTGTTGCTGGTGGACACTGAAGCCCCCCACCCCACACACACAATTTCTTCACCCTGACCAGGGTTGGTGTATCCACTAGCAACGAGGCATTCTGAATCATCAATCGGGGGGTTTTGTGGTCATTGGCAGGAACATTCCTTGCTCATAGAATCATAGAATCCCTACAGTGTGGAAACAGGCCCTTCGGTCCACACCAAACCTCAGAGCATCCCACCCAGACTCACCCCCCTATCACCCACTTAATCTACACATCCCTGGACACTACAGGCAATTTAGCATGGCCAATCCACATAACCTGCACATCTTTGGACTGTGGGAGGAAACCGGAGCACGCGGAGGAAACTTGCGCAGACACGGGGAGAATGTGCAAACTCCACACAGACAGTTACCCAAGGGTGGAATCGAACCCGGGTCCCTGGCGCTGTGAGGCAGCAGTGCCGCCCCATGTTTCACCTGGTGATGTTGAGGACTCTCAGACAGCTTCCTCCTGACTATGCACCACTTTTAGCATAGTCTAACCTTCCATCTACTTTGCCTATTGCTTGCTGTGCCTGCATTTTAACAAGGTGGCTGATTCCTACAACCTTGCACCTTCTTCCCTTTCTCAGTAATAATCTAACTTCCAATTGAAAGCCTTGATTGAACCTATCTCCCCCATACTCAGACACCATATTTCCTAACCAGTCGAGTGAACCTGCCTCCCTGACACACTCAGACACAACATTCCAGACCCTGACCACTCGAGTGAACCTGCCTCCCCCCATACTCTCAGACAGTATCCAGATCCTAACCACTCACTGCACATGAAAGTTTTCCTGAAGTCTCTGTTGCTTCTTCCTTTCAACTCATCATCAAACTGAGCCCTCTGGTTTATGATCCTTCCACAAATGGGAACAGTCTGCTCTGTACAGATAGCTGCTGTTTTTGAACTCTTTGGTCAAATCTCCTCCACCTTCTGTTCTCTAAGGACAACAGTCTGGACCTTTCCATTCTGTGCATCATGCATGGAGCCATTTTTGTGAATGGTTTCTGCACTATTTTGAACACTTTCACATGCTTCCTGCAGTGCAGATCCCAGAACTGCATGCAACACCACAATTGACTTTTATACAAGTTGATGATAATCTGCCTGATTTTGTACCCAGTGCCCTGACTAATGAATCCTAGGCTGCAGTATGTATTACTCACTCTGTCAGCTCTGCTGCCTGCCATGATTTATGCATCTTTTCATACAGGCCCCTCTGCTCCTGCATCTCCTAAATTTTGAAAATCCTCATTTTTCCTACTTAAATGAATCATCCCACACTTCTCCTCATTGAACTTCATCCATCATCAGTCTGCCCACTTCACCCACTTGTCAGTGTCCCCTCAAAGTTCTACACTATCCTCCTCACGTTCTGCGGGGGAGAGGTTGGAGTGAGTGAGACGGGTGGAGAGGTTGAGGCAATTGATGTCTCTTGAATTGAATACCTATGCTAGGTTCGCACTAAACAACTGCACCTCCCAGTCGTGAACCATTTCAACCACCACCCCCCCCCTCCCCCCCCCCCCCCATTGCTCAGACGACATGTCCATCCTGGGCCTCCTGCAGTGCCACAACGATGCCACCTGAAGGTTGCAGGAACAGCACCTCATATTCCACTTGGGAACCCTGCAGCCCAATGGTATCAATGTGGACTTCACAAGCTTCAAAATCTCCCCTCCCCCTACTGCATCCCAAAACCAGCCCAGCTCGTCCCCACCTCCCTAACCTGTCCTTCCTCCCACCTAAAGCCCCACCCCCATCTCCTACCTACTAACCTCATCCTGCCCCCTTGACCTGTCCGTCCTCCCTGGACTGACCTATCTCCTCCCTACCCCCCCACCTACACTCACCTCTACTGGCTCCATCCCCGCCTCTTTGACCTGTCTGTCTCCTCTCCACCTACCTTCTCCTCTATCCATCTTCTATCCGCCTCCCCCTCTCTCCCTATTTATTTCCACTCCCCTATTTCTGAAGAAGGGTCTAGGCCTGAAACGTCAAGCCTTCTTGCTCCTCTGATGCTGCTTGGCCTGCTGTGTTCATCCAGCTCTACACCTTGTTATCTCAGATTCTCCAGCATCTGCAGTTCCTACTACCTCATCTTTTTAACCTTTCTTCATAGCCAATGCCCTCGAGACCGAGCCACCTTCTCTGCACTTTCCCCAAAGCTTCCATGTTTTTCTGGTAATGTGGTGGCCAAAACTGAACACAATACTCCAAATGCGGCCTAACAAGATGTTTATATAGCTGCAACATGGTTTGCCAACTCTTGTACTCCATTCCCTGGCCGATGAAGGCAAGCATGCCATATGCCTTCTTAATCACCTTGGCCACCTGTATTGCCACGTTTTGGGGAAGTGTGGACCTGCACACCCAGATCTGTCTGTCTGTTACTGTTCCTAAGGGTTCTGCCATTTACTGTATGATTCACTGCTAAATTTGATCCTCCAAAATGCATCACCTCACATTTGTCTAGATTAAACTCCAGCTGCCATTTCTGTGCCCAACTTGCCAATCTATCTATATCCTGTTGTATCCTTTCACAATCGTTGGCACTATCAGCAACTCCGCCAATCTTTGTGTCATCTGCAAACTTACTAACCAGACCATCCACATTTTCCTCCAGATCATTTATATATACTACAAACAATAGAGGATCCAAGACCGATCCCTGTGGAACACCACCAGTTACTGGTCTCCATTCTGAAAAACATCCTTCCACCGCTACCCTCTGTCTTCTATGACCAAGCCAGTTTTGTATCCATCTCGCCAGCCCACCCTGAATCCCATGTTATTTTAGTTTTTGTACCATCTGCCATGTGGGACTTTATCAAATGCCTTGCCAAAGTCCACATAAAATACATCCACAGCTCTTCCCTCATCAATTATCTTAGTCACCTCTTCAAAAAGTTCAATCATGTTGGGACATGACCTTCCCCATACAAAACCATGCTGCCTGTCACTAACTAGTCCATTTTCTTCCAAATGTGCATATATCTTGTCCCTCAGTATCTTCTCCAAGAGCTTCCCCACCAAAGATTTCAGACTCACAGGCCTATAATTTCCTGGATTATCCCTGCTTCCTTTCTTAGACAAGGGAACAACATTGGCTAACCTTCAATCCTCTGGAACCTCACCTGTGGTCAAGGAGGATGTAAAGATATCTGCTAATGCCCCAGCTATTTCTTCCCCTGCCTCTCACAATAACCTGGGATAGATCCCATCTGGCCCTGAGGACTTGTCTACCTTAATGCAATTTAGGATACCCAAAACTTCTCCTTCACTTTACTGACATTCTCTAGAGTATTCACACACTCATCCCTGACCTTAACATCAGTCATGTCCTTATTGGTGAATACTGATACAAAGTACTCATTAAGGATCTCTCCCACTTCCTGTGGCTCCACGCATAACTCCCCTCTTTTGTCCTTCAGAGGTCCTCCTCTTTCTCTTGCTACCCTCTTTCTTCTAATATATGCATAAAAATGCTTGGGATTCTCCTTAACTGTTTGCTCGAAACATTTCATGGCCCCTTTAGCCTTCCTAATTCTGTGTTTAAGTTCCTTCCTAATTGCTGTATACTATTCAAGGGTTTTGTCAGTTTGTAGCTGCCTAGACCTATCATGTAGTTCCCTTTCCCTTTTCCTTTTGACTAAGTTTCCCTTGTCATCCATGGTTCCTGGATCCTGCCATTCCTATCCTTCAGTTTTGCAGGGTATGCATGTCCTGCTCTTTAATCAACTTGGTCTTTACAAGCCTCCCACCTGCCAGATATAGATTTGCCCTCAAACAACTGCTCCCAATCCATATTCCCCAGTTCTTGTCTAATTGTCCAGGGAGTATTTGATGAGGACAGTAGCGAAGAAGCTTCACTTTTCGTTTAAAATGACCAGTATTCCCCTGGGCAAATATATTTCATTGCGCATTGCTTCATTTCCAGAACCTGCTGGATTTTCTGTTTGGATTTAAAAAAAAAAGCATTGTAGCTGATTGTAAACATCAAATAAACAAAATGGAGTCATGCAGGAACTCTCACGTTTTCTCACTGCCAGACTGCCCTGTTCGACAGAGAAATGATAACAGAGGCAGAGTTGACAGCAAAAATATTCTCAGGATCAGCACTTCATGGTTAAAACCCCATGTTAGAAACTCTGTGACAAAACTCCAGGCTCGCACTGTCGGAAAGTCAGTGCTGAGGGAGCGCCGCACTGTCGAGGGTTAGTGCTGAGGGAGCGCCGCACTGTCGGAGGGTCAGTACTGAGGGAGCAACACACTGTCGGAGGGTCAGTACTGAGGGAGTACCGCACTGTCGGGAACATCATAGATGAGTTCTTAAACCAACTGTCTGTCCCATTGGGTGGGTGTGAAAGAATCCAGGAATGTGACTTTGGAGAAGTAAAGGGAAGTTTCTTTTCTGACTCTTCAGCAGGATTTACAAATACAGCAAGTCATAAGGATGGGAACAGGGAGGTGAGGTTTAGCATCGGTGTTGTGGGCTGATGGCTGGGTTGGTGATGTTGACTGAACAAACAGCTTTGGGTGTTGTCATTATTGGCGTTTGAGAAGGCCCAGCTCACTACTTGGTAGGATTCGGAGCCTGGGGATTTGGTCCGCAGGGTCCCCTCCATTTTACCCTCATGTGAGACACTGTTCAGAAGAACTGGGGCAGAGGGTATCTCCTGGTTTGGGTGAACCAAGTGGAGAAGTTCCCAGATCTCAGTACGCTTGTTGGGTTTACCATAAAGACACGAAGTAAACTCTACGCCTGAGAAAGGAAGGCAATTGTCACTATTTCTCTTCGTCCTGATTTTTGGCAAAAAGAAATATCTCGTCACACACTGACAAGGAAACCAGAATGCAGCTTTTTTAAATTTCAGGAGTATGTCACTGGATCCTTTGGTATGTTCTACAAAGAGAGAACTGGATCACTATTTAATAAGACAGAAATTACAGGACTGTAACAACAGAATCGTGAAAGGGGATAAATTGGACCAGTCTTTCAAAGAGCAAGAAGTCAAGATGGGCCACTGCTCGATTCTCTGATTACAAGTCAACCAATCAGCTCAATTTTATTCCAAACTTCCAAGTCCTAAGTGTACTGTACAGTGAATAATTTACAACCCGATCCATGGTAAGTAAAGGTGTGCTTATCATTTTGGTATCAAGTCACTGCGAATGTGTTGCATATCACACGACGTAGTCTCTGTAGCCAGTTCCCAGAGCCAGATCCCCCCGGCGTGAATGGGCCTTTGATCCAGCAAAGACCTTTTCAAGTCAGGGGCCCTTCCAGAAAGGCTGGATATTGGAGGTCAGAGGATCCTGCTGCTGTCTGTCGATCCGCAACCTTCCAGGAGAATGGGACTTCCTGAACCATCATACCCCAATACAGCAGCTCCCCTGGCTGACCACCCCTTAAGGTGTGGAGGGATAAGGTGTGGTGTCCTGGGAAGCTATGACTCTTCCCTTCCCACCTCCAGACAGGTGTAAGGGGCATTTATTACCCTACTTCAGGTACCTTTCTCAGGAAGGTGTTGCCGTCAAAATTTCAAAGACAGAATAAATCCTCCGATGGTAAGCTGAATTCAAATCCCACAGTCTCCATCATTGCGACTTGAGCAATGAGAAAACATTCTGTTTGAAAACACTTTTCCACATGGTCCAGGAGTATTCTTGCTGATTTGACAGAAAAAAGCATGGAAGTAGCAATCCGTGTTGGTCCTTTCCAAACAGCACGGCTATACCTGGGTATTTGGTTTCTTCCTCATTGTAAGGTTGTACAGTTTAGTGTCATTAAGCTCAGACATTTTCGCATTACAACGAATGGCTTCTAAACACATTGAGGAGGGGAACACAGGGCTAAACACGTTTTCATTTTCAGCAGACTGATGTTGTCGAATGGTTCATTGCTATGTGGCATCAGGTCCCTTGGTGACCCATTAACCTACACCCCCGTCGGGTACCCCACTGTCTGTATACAGCTCATCATCAGCATACCTGCTGCCTGGATACAACAAACCGTGGGGGCATGGATATCCTTAAAGCGCCACTTCATTGTCTGAATTTCAAATCAGGGAGGAGAAGGTGCTGTTGAGCTAATAGTAACCAGAGCTACAGGACATGACTGGATATCCCAGGACAGGTCTGAATCAGGAAGACCCCTATGCCCCACTCGATCCCCAGGGAGGAGAGCTCTTCCTGACTCCATTTCCTGCCTTTACTCAACCAACTGGTCTTATCTCAAGAGTTTGACGTCAGGATTTGAGATGTGTGAGAAGTCAGGGACTGAAGGAGGGTGTCAGGTCTGGAATCAAACTGTACTTGATATTAACCCAAGAGATTTTGCATCGACAGTTAGATTCCATTACAAATTCTTCTGGCCAACATTGCTCATGGAGAACTCTTCGGACTGACCAGTTCATGCTGGTGGGTGAGTGATGAGCGAGTGTGGGGACAGGGAGAGATGGAGAACAGATTAAATAAAGCCCCACATATGCAGAGCTGGCAGTATTTCTTTGGAAAATCTAAGCGCTGCGGGGAGTCAGTCTGACAGAGAAAGCACAACACAACAGTGAACACACTCACTGTAACACTGTAGACTATGGAGGTGCTCAGTCCTGCACTGGGGACTTCAACCTCCATGAATCAAATCATCAAGAGGGGGAGTTATGGACAAATCCCCTCAGTTCACCACCACACACACACACACACACACACACACGCACAGAGTCCTCTAAGTGACCCATCAAAACAAGATTTGGAAGTTTCTTGGTGGTTCAGAACTTGAGCACTGCTGAAACAGTTATATGTGCTGAGAAAACATCTCATCTTGTATATCTCAGGACAGAGCAAGCATGCCAATCAGAAAGGGAACAACAATCTATACTGCTTGAGGAAAAACACCGTGATTGGTTGGTGAAGGTGGTTCCATGGAGCATGTAGAGGGAAACAGTTGTGCCTGAGCTTTTGCAGAACTCGGAACATTACACCCATCGTTAGATGTAGTTTCACAACTGAACAGGACTTGCTGAATAATCCTGGTGTGAGTCGAGAATGCCTGAAACCACCAATTACCACACAGGCTTGCAGTGAGTTTCACTTCCTGATGTTCATATGCAGGACTGTGAACTTCACCAGCCGAAAGAACGTGTCCAGGAGTTAAATCCTTTTCACATGCAGAAGAGCTTGGCAGTTAACTGTTCCCCAATCTCTAATGGCAACACCTTTAACGATCAGTGTCCATTTGCCAATGAACTGGCACCCACTTCTCATGCAGTGTAACGCCTTGTTCCTCCTGAAATTCGGCATTCTTTTGTCTGTCCTGATAAGTGCAAGTTGAAATGTTTTGGTTGCAAGTCTCTTTCTCGGCTCTACTCAAGACTTCCGGTTGACCACTGGACATCATCCCTCTCTACCTGTGTGCCAAGAGATAGAAGACATGACAGACCCTCCCGCAGAGATACCAGTGGAATCAGCACCATGATTTTCAAAAGGTCATGAGGATTAAGAGGAAGAAACACAAGGGGATAAAAACAGGGCCACAAGATCTTTGGCTATAAGGCCTGTCCAGGCCTGTCCTGGGTTCTCCTGTGGCTCTGATGTCCCTGTGAGAAGCTGGGTTTTCCCAGTTACCTGATGAAAGTGTCCTCTCCAATCAGACTTTGTCCAACTGGTATTGTTAAAGATCTTGGAGTGACAAGATAAGTTTGGTCAAAATGTTGTGTGTTATTCTGAACAGGACACCCAGCTCTGATTGTGAGAGGCCTATGTTAAAGTGTAGCAGCAACTTAACCCCCTCTCCCTTCATCTCCAATGTGCTTATTCCACGTGGAGATTGTTCTTGTTTCCTCATCTTGACTTGGAAGGCCTAAGACTGATAGCCAATTGAGACAATGCCACATAACACTGATTGTGGAGGGGAAACTTGGCCTTCTAAACCCTACGGGGAATCAGCTTCTTGGACTATGAATGAACTGGAATGAATTTGTTGCTAAGTAGCCTGAGGAGACTACCTTTTACAAAGAGCAGGTTTCGAAAAGATAGGCTACCTTTGTTGTGATAATCTTAAACCTGGGCCAGCTATTGTGCACTCTATTTGCTGTGGTGTCTGTGCTGAGAAAGTTGCCTGCCTCCCCTCCGAGCTGCCATGGCTTTGGGTGCCCACTGTGTCCCAGGGCCAGCCGAAGCCTACCCGATTTGGATTGAGCCAGAGTACATGGTGAGCAGCAACATGATGGTAAATCCAGTGAGCAGGCCGGCGTTCTGGATGCCAAACACCAACAGCGAGGTCGACTCCTCCCCGTCCTCTCCTTTGCTCACCTCATTCATCTCTGGGAACTGTGGAGGGAGACAGGGTGAGATGGGCAAGGCATACAACCATGGGGTCAACTTGCTGAACTCGTCTGAAGGAGTGACGCTCCTTCTCACTCACCACAGTCCACCATGCAAGGGCACTGACAAACATACTCATGGAGCCTCTGGCCTGTGTCAGTCATCCAAAGTCTAGTGATGCTGCACAGACACACATTCAGTAACTTTGACACAGAAACAGGCCCTTTGGCCCATCCAGCCTAGGTCCATCAGTGTTTATCCCTGATCTATTGTAACCCCCTTTTTCCTATATCCTGTTATCCAGCCTTGGCTTAGCCAGTGATCTGATCCATTTTTATACGCTGGCCTGATCTCAGCTTCAGTTACTGACTCCAGGAATGAATCCTGATTCAGTAAACATGCCCTTTCCTTGCTCTCCATCATCATCTCTCACGCTGACGACTCCCCAGCACTTAGCGTCTGGATGAGTGATCCAGAGACCCGAGTTCAAACCCCACATCAGGGGAACTCCATAAATCTGAAATTTAAAGCTTGTCTCAATCCTGGAGACGATGACCCACTGGATTAACTCCCTTCTGCTTCCTTCATGCCCTCTGATCAGGAAATGTGCCAGGTATAGCCTACAGGTGACTCCAGATCCAGCCCAGATATGTCCTCGTCCTTGCCCAGAAACCACTGTCATCGCGAAGGCCCTGACTCACCATGTCTGCCAGTGCAATGTAGAGAAACATTCCTCCAGCCAGAGCAAAGATCCAGTTGGCAGAGAAGTGGCTGCCAGCGAGGATACCAAAGGCAAGACCCAGGTAGCAGCAGCAGGCCGACAGGAAGTTAAAGAAGAGAGCTTGTTGGAGGCTCATGCCGGCATTTAGCAGTATCACAAAGTCACCTGCATGTGCGGTGGTGCGGGGTGGGGCAGAGAGGCAGTGGGGGGAGAGAGAGAGAGAGAGAGACACAGACATCAGCTACAATCAGCAACTCACCCACAGCTTAACAGGACCCAGGGAGGACAATACTGGGCAGGGTAGTGGAGAAGGGAAGAACAGTGTGGGGGGGGGGGGGGGAGCAGGGGTGGGCATGACTCCGTTTGGCTCCCTGCCAAACAGCATTTCCCAAAGCGCCCACAGCTTCTCCCCTCCGGATCCCCATAACCTCCTCCTACATCAGAACCCTCCGAGATCTCTGCACTCCACCTACCCGCCCTCATAGGAATCCCCTGATACCTGGTGCTGCATCATCAGGGGCCATGCCTTCAGCTGCCTGGACCTCGGAGCTCGAGAATTTCCCCTCCCTAAAACCTCCACCTCCCCGCCCTCACTTTCCTCCTTTAAAACACTCCCAATAATCCAGCCTCATGGTTCATCCTCCTTCAGGAATCTGTGCGACCCAGTGACAAACTGTGTCTGATATTTCCATCATTGTGACAGGCAGCAGAACCTTCATGTTGGTTCAGGTGAGTTTTCACGCTGTGAGATGGTCAGGAGTGTGTTCAATTCAGGTGAGTTTTCACTGTGAGATGGTCAGGAGTGTGTTCAATGCAGCAATTCGTTGCTGTGCGTTTGAATGGAAAAGATATGCTGCACAGGGTCCTGTCCACACCCCATTCTGCCCCACGCCACAGCCCCAGTGTGCCAGTCCAGCTGCTCTTCATGGCCCACTCCCTGTTGTCAAACAGCCCCTCATGGTCCCTCAGGCAGAAATCCCTAACTGGAGCCAGGGACAGGCCAGGCCCTCACTTCCCCTTGACCCAGGGAATGAATCGAAACTCCTCCACTGCTGCTCAGTCCCCACCCTCGGCTGGGAGAGCGGAGAGAAGGGCGTACATACCAAGCTCATGAGGAAATTCCTCACAGAGAATGGCCACCGAGGTACTGATTCCCTGGAAGACAGAGACAGTGAAGGAAGCTCCAATGGCGAGGCCATCGATGAAGTTGTGCAGTCCATCGCTGAGAGTGATCATCCAGGCCAGAGTCGCAATGTCAGAGTAACGATTCCCCTTAAGCCAGTAACAGGGTCCTCCTGCTGTCTGCTGGAGATCCTGGAGAGACAGAGACAGAGAGAAACCAGACAACATATTACACACCCACACATGATCCAACTCCCCGATCCTAATCCAATCCCCATCCTGACCCTAAACCACATGTATCCAATCCCAGCCAGCTCCCGATCCCACCCTGTTCCCTCATCCACTCCCGTTCCCATGCCACCATGTACCCCGATCCCATCCCACCACCTGGCTGTGTAATCCCATTCTAATTGTTCCTCTTTCCCACCCCAAGCACGCGCGCGCACGCACACACACACACACACACACACACATACGCACACACCCCTGCCCACTGACCTGCACTGACAAGGCCCCAGTGATTGCTGGTTCTCCCTCTGTGGAATCTGTAGAGAAAATCCTGTGCTCGCCATCTTCACCGTGACTCGACAGGGTGTGATTCAGATCTCCATTCTGGAGTTTTTCCATCACTCCATCCTCGTGATCACTCCTGCTGGCATATTCCTGAACTCGGTAGTGAGTGTGATTTGGAGCTTTCCCCTATTTAAACAAGTGACAAACGGCTGTGGTCAGTAGTTATGATGCACACCCCAGCACCCCCCATTCACCCCTCAGATATCTCCTGTCTCCTGCTGACTGAGATCAGAGTTACAGAAGTGAAACAGGTCAGTGTTCACGTCCATCTGCTCTCATTCCAAAATGTTTAATCACTGGCCATATTGTAGTATTTATACCCAGTGATGTGCCGTTCAAACACCAGCATTGCTTCAGGGTCCTGGAGCCCTTAGCTAACACCATTCTACTTCAACTCAATACATCAGTATGTCCCTCTACTCCTTTTTCCCATTTCTGATTGTCTACTCTTCTATTAAACGCAGCAAAATGATTAACTTGCTCCCTACGAGTTCCACATTCTCACCTCTCTCCCGAATTCGATTGGATTCGGCAATGCAAAAGGGGAACAGACGGGATGGTTGATGGTGAGGCTGCTGCTTTTCCCAGGCAGCAGTGTTTGTGTAGGATTTGGGAATGTAAGGATTGTGCCTGTTTACTTTTAACTCTGGGCTGAAATAGTAAAAGAATTGTTTTCAAAACCAAGAATTACGGAACGGATTGCCATGCTTTTTAAATGCAATTTACTGATCTGTAAGTCATGTTTATCCTGCTTGTTGGTTCAAGCAGTGAGAGAGGCTGATTGCAGGCAGACCGGCACCACCGGCGGGGAGGGGGGAACAATGTGTGCGAGGTATGACTTGGTTGGCAGCAGGTCACTGATTGACATCCACAACTGTTTACAAACCAAAGACCATCAGCCTGACAAAGCAGCTTCTGGTAGTGAACAATACTGGCAGTTGCCCTCGGACTGCTGCAAAGGGCAGATGGAGCTTCTTTCTTTCTCTCTCTCTCTCTCTCTAGTGCAATACTTAAAGGCTGAAGAAAGCTGTTTTCTTTCCCCTCACCAGCGGCTGGAATCTATGGCCTTTAACCAATAAGTAAGAGATTTTGCAGTTTGTGTGCCAATTGTCTGTGCCTCCTACAAAGAAGTGAGAAGGACCAGAGAGAAGAACAGAAAATCTTGACAAGCAAAAGGATCATCTCCGTGAACCCCAATGGTCAGGTGCTATTCAACGACTTCCACAGTTTTGTTTCCATTGGGTGGGAGATTAACAAAAGGTCAGTGAGGATGCTCCAGTTTTGATGTACTTACAGACGGCTCAGTCATTCAGTGCTCTACTCTGGCACAAACAGCATTCCCTTGAAGGCCTGAGCAATACCCCTCCCCCCACTGCCATTCCCAAGCTCTGTGGGAATGGAGAAGAGTGAACCCTTTACTGTCCCAGGTCTCCATACGGGGTGTGTGGGGACAGAGGACGGAGGGTGGGGGGAAGGGGACAGAGATCACTCTCTCTGATGCTGCACATCAACATCCAGAGGCTCCTGTTTTCTGTTATGAGGATTTCTAATACTCATCCTGAGAAAAGGGAAAGAAAAAGAGAAGGGAGAGTGTTTCCCTATCAGATGATGTATTCCCACTGGCTTTGGGTGGCACTCGTTCCCAGGAGATAGATCATTTAACTCGGAGATTTATCAATCACCTGCCAAGTCAACAGGGCCAGTCACAGCTTTACCTTCTCTTTGGGTTTGAGCGCCATCTTCAGGATCTTCTCTGTGAAGAAAAAGAGATAGAATCCTCCAAAGACCACTGCCGATTTCGATACATAATCAGCTTCCTTTGGGTCAAATCCAAAGGCCTGAGTGAGGGGAAAGCATCATCTTGTTAAAGAGACTGACAGCTATTACAATCATTACAATACAGCTATTCACTAATGTCCTTTAGGGAAGGAAACTGCAGCCTTTACCAATCTTACCTACATGTGACTCCAGACCCACAACAATGTGGATAACACTTAAATGCACTCTGGGCAATTAGGGACAGGGAATAAATATTGGCCCACATATCCTATGACTAAATAAAGAAGCACAACGTTTGTCCCTCCCACAGCTACACATACACTGCCCCCCCACCTCCAAGGAAGAGAATACTCTCGATTCCCATCAAATCTGACTGAATTGCCCAGCTGTTTTAACTGGACCAGTATCAGGTCCTTGGCAGAGCTGGGCAAACAGTGCAGACGGCACTTAAAGTCACTGTAGGAGGAGCAATCAGAAGGAGTGGGAGGAGGGTCTGAGGGAGACAGGGTGGGTCAGGCAATCAAAGAGAAGGGGCAGAGGAAGACAGGGTGGGTCAGGGAGACAACAAGGAAAGTGGTCAGTGGGAAGAGGGGGTGGGTGGGGATCAGAGGCTCAGGGGCTGGTCAGACTGAGGAAGTACGTAGTCAGACGTTGGGGGTGGAAGGGGACGGATGGTTAGAGGGACATGGAAAAATGGCTTTGACTGAACAAGAGAACCCGTGGGAGCTGGGCCGGTTTCAGGGGAGTTCTCTGTAGAATGTGACCAGGGTAGTCGTTACTCCAATGTCCCCTCACTGCAGCTACTTCAGAGTTTGTCAGCAGCTCCAGATGACGGCCTGCAGACTGACCTGAGACCTCAGCAAAAGTGCCTGTCTCCGTGTCTGTAGGCATACTGCTGGGGTCATGAAGGGGCAGCCTTAAACGGGCTGACTGGCAGGACCCACGTTCCACATTCAGCTGTCCCATCATGTTCTGGGTCATGGTGGGTTTGCTGGACAGAGGCAGGAAATGGGACTAGGGAGGTCTCCCTCATTTCCTCACAGCAAGCTTTGCCAAAGTTGATTAGATAGGGCAGATGTTCGCTAGCTGTCCCACGTTAAAAACAAACAAAAAAAATCTCAATGTATGTACAAAGGTAATACAACCTGATTGGCCTCAGTCACATGAAGTCACCTCAAACCACACCTGGGATGCCAAACAACTGGCAGTCACAGGTCAGGAAGCTTCGCAATGATATCCCCGGAGTCAAATAACGCAACCACAATCAGGAACAAAGGATTTAAATAACGGCAAGCCACAACCTTGATCAGTGTGCATGGAGAGAGGGCTTCAGGTTCACTTGTCTCTCAAAGCTCCAGCATCAGATGTTTAATTTGGATCTCTCGGAAGAAAGGGTCATGAGATGCAGTGGTAATGTTCCTCCCCTCAGTTCAGGAGTTCAAGTCCCACCTCCAGGGAGATGTGTGAGAACACATCCACACAGGTTGATTTAAATTTACTTTTTGGCCTTCAGTAACTTTTTCTGCTTGTATGGAGTCCAAGCCCAGCTTCCCCAGATTCTCCGTGTAAGTAAAGTCTGTCATTGCTGGCACTGTCCGAGTGAAGCTGTCTGTACCCTGTTCAGGCCCCCTTATCCTTCCCAAGTGCACCTTCCAAAACCCACAGTCGGACCACAGCTAAGCCTAACCAGTGGTTTCTTAAGGATTTAGTGTTACCTTTTGTACTCCCTGCCTCTATTAATGAAACAAGGAATCTCATAGGTTGCTTATAACAAATTACAGAGGATGTAGAAGGCAGAAATAGGCCATCCAGGCCAACCATGCCCTGCTTGTGTTCATGCTCTACTCCAGCATCCTCACATTGATCCTCATCTAAATCGGTCAAACTAAGTCTCTATTCCCAGCTCCCTCATGTACATCTCTAGCTTTTCCTAAAATGCATTTATAATAGTGACCTCAACCCCTCCCTGGGGGGAGAGAGATTTCCACATTCTGACCCCTCCCTGGGGGAGAGAGATTTCCACATTCTGACCCGTCCCTGGGGGAGAGATTTCTACATTCTGACCCCTCCCTGGGGGAGAGATTTTCACATTCTGACCCCTCCCTGGGGGAGAGAGATTTTCACATTCTGACCCCTCCCTGGGGGAGAGATTTTCACATTCTGACCCCTCCCTGGGGGAGAGAGAAGTCCACATTCTGACCCCTCCCTAGAGAAAGGCACTTCCCCTGAAACAAATCCAGTGTGCTCAGCTCAGAGGGGCCTGCGTGTGCGTGTGTGTGTGTGTGTGTGTGTGGTGTTCCTACGTACCCGTTACCATTGTCCTTGCTGACCGGCAGAGAGGATTGAGGCTTTGAGAGCTGGGGGCATGGGTAGCCAATCAGTGGGCACTTTGATCGTCTTTGGCTCTCCTATTGGATCAGGGAGGACCAAGGCAGTCGAATAGGAGACTCGGTCTGGGGCAGCACTGAAATGGTCAGCAGCAAACACGAACATGAGCTGACTCTCCATGCACCACTGATGCTCTGTGAATTAGGATGTATTACAATACCTCAGGAATGAGCTGAAAGAGGGCGTTAGAGTAGAGAGTGCCTATCGCCAGGGCGATGAAGTACAGCAGCAGTCGCTTGTAAAAGGTTTTCCTCATGAATGGTACCACACTGGCCCCGATCAGAGAGCAGAGAGATATGACTGTCACACACAAAAAACCATAGCCCCAGACTGCCCGAGTATCAGTCCGACAGCCCAGGTGAGGACATGGTCGAGGTCCAGGTCAGGGTTCCATACCAGGAAGCAGGAGGCAAATTATTCAATAGAAGGGCCAAAGGCAAAGGAAAGGACAAAAGAAAGGAGAGGGAAAGCAAAGAGAAACCATTAAACTCATCAATTCATGTCAAATCAGGTCCAAAATGGGACCATATCATCATCCAGTTTGATTGTTTTCAAGGACACAGAATATAATGTAGAGTCTCAGGTGATTTCTAGAATAACAGTCATCTCTGGCCTCACTTCACAATATAACACAGCCATTGATACTCTGACCTTTTGGATGAACCCATGAGCAGAACAGAAAAAAAGCTACGTAGCCAACCTACCATTCCCTGGGACTGTAGCTGGTCTTCACCATGGAGCCACTTCTGCTGTCACATGCACAGCTCACAGAAACCTCATTTCTTAAATTCACAATTCACCCGCATCCTTTCCAATTCCCAGCAGACTCAACAGGTTTTTTTTTTGGTTGAGTGTGGGGGTTAAGTGTTGCACAATTCCATGACTGTTTGTGTGAGGAAATGTTCGTGGACATTACCCCTGAGCAGCTTGGCTGAAAGCTGAAGTTATATCATTGTGCTTGGCACTCCCAAGTACCCTGCTCCCCTCGATACAGGAGGGGAGAGTTTCTCTCCTCCACCCTGATCAACACCTTTCATCACCTTAAAGATCTTGTATATCAGATAGGAATACAGGTTTACTTTCATGCAACCTGACCTCATCATTAAACCTTTCGAGCTTCTATCTCGAGCCTAAGTGGAGTGATGCCATGTTTCCAATTTCCTACTCTAGTCTGGATGAGGGAGCTGTTATTCCAGAAATCAGACCAGTGCAATGACAGCAAACTGAGAGACAACTGGTCACTGGGTTTCAGTTTGCAAAGTCTAGGCTGTTGTGTTTGAAAGCCAAGGTGTTGGGGCAGGACATAGTGGTGATGACAAGGTCAACTGGACCTTCAATTAGAATGAAGGAAAAGCGGCCCCAAGCAGGTTGGAAAATATCAATTTGTATCTTTAAACAGGTTTCCCATGGAATCTGGAGAGTAACACAAAGAGGACTCTACTCTTTGCCATAATGTCTCCAAACCCTGTGGAAACTGGGAATCAGAATGGATTGCTGTTTTCCAATGTGGACTGGTCCTGTTAAGAAGGGGGCAGCTAAGCATCGTCTGTGGCCCCACCTTTTCCAATTCCTGACTGGGACCTGGTGAAGCCTAACTGCCAGATCTTCCAGTGGGTGAGGGGTTTCCAACGCTGCCGTGCCACATTTTCCAACCTCCCCGACCCCAGCAATGATCCCCATGCAGGGTTCCTGCAACCAGAGGTGCCCAGTTTCCACCTGGGACAGAGACTCCAGAGCTAAACTGAAACTCAGTGAAACAGCCAGTTCAGATACCATTGTGAGCAGCTTCAACGTTCTGAGGGACTGGATGTCATGGATTCAGTCAATCACCAAGATCTCAACAAATTGAACACAGACCTCCTCCCTTTAAGGTCCAGAGGAGTGGCTGAATCCAACTGTATAATGAGACGAACAGCATGCTCCTGAAATTTAACCTCTTCACCTGACTCACCTGAAGGTTCAGTGAAGTCTGACTGATTCCAGGATCAGCTCATGGTGGCCAATGTGGGGTGCGTTTGACCCTAAGGTACAAGTGCCATGGGGTATGTCATATCGAGAGTCAAACGTACCCATTGAGGTCCAAGAGCTGACTCTGGCACTGCAACAGATTGTTTTGATCGGGGAGCTCGAGAGAGAGAGATTTGGCCAAGTGCAGTCCATGTGACGCGATGAGCTTTAACACTAGTGTGTGTGTGTGGTGAAGTGGGATTGTGCCTCTCAGAGTGTTGAAGCAAAAAGTGACATTAAGACAAAGTCCAACAGGGATCATTATCCCACAATAATTTACAGCACGTGCCCCATATCAGAACGGAAGGGGGAGCTTGTTGAGGAAGTACTGCACCTCTGGAATCAGCTGGAAAATGGCAGTGGAGAACAATGTGCCAATCGCCAGGGCAACAAAGAAGATCAGGAGCCTGTGGAAAGATTGCTTTCGCTGGCACAGCGTGATGCTCACTCCAAGCAACGAGCTGAGGTTTACCACAGATACGCTGAGAAAACCAAAGCCCCACACTGTGCAGTGAAAACAGATCAGTGGAGACATTATTTCAAACGGTATTTCAAAACCAATTCCGCTGCTAGTTAAGTCAGGAACACACTTATTGCTGCATCACCATCTCAAAGCGCATCACAGACAAACATACAAACAAGGAACTAGAGTTAGACATTCGGCCCTTCTAGCCTGCTCCACCTTTTAATAAAATCATGGCTGATCTCATTTTAACCTCAACTCCGCATTCCTGCATATTCCTGATCATCAAGAAACTATCTACCTCTGTCTTAGAAAGAAAGTAAAAATTCTGCATTCACTGACTTTTGATGAAGGAAATTCCAAAGATTCACAATCTTCTAAAAGAAAAATGTTTCATCATCATCTTCAAGCACCCACTTGTTTTTAAACAATGGCCCCTAGTTCTAATTCTCTTACAAGGGGAAACATCCTTTCCACATCCAATTGGTCAAGTCCTTTCAGGATCTTTCATGTTTCCGACTCTTCTTTAACTCCAGTGGATGCAGGCGTAACCTGTCCAACCCTTCCTCCAAAGGTAACCCACTCATTCTAGGTATTATTCTAATAAATGTTTTCTGAGCTTCTTCCAACACTTTAACATCCTTGCATATGTCCTGTGATCGTAACTGCACACACAAATGCATATGCAATCTCACCAATGCCGTGTATAATTAAAGCATTGAAGATCCCTTTGCATCTCAGAGCTCTGCAACCTCTTACCAGTTAGATAATAGGCTTCTTTTTGTTTTTCCTGCCAAAATGGACAATTTCACACTTTCTCACACTGTACTCCATTTGTCAGATCATTGCCCATGTCCCCTTGAAGATTCCTTAACTCTTGTTCACAATTCACATTCCTGATTATGTTTGTGACATCAGAAAATTTGGGAGAATTAGAACCACACTTCTCTCTCAAACTGCGTGTAAACTTTAACCACATTATGATCCCTGCTACCCACAGGCACTTCCACCCTGATTATCCAATCTCATTGGTCAAAAGCAGGTCTAGTAAAATCTGTTAATATAAAACAAAGAACTGCTGATGCTGGAGATCAAAATTAAAAACAGTCTGGTGGTTCTGGTAAAAAGTCACTGGTCTCAAAACGTTAACTCTGCTTTCTTCCACAGATGCTGCCATACTTGCTGAGTTTCTAAAGCAACTTCTATTTTTGTTCGAGTAAAACTTCCTTTTTGGGTGGTACCATACATCCTGGTGTAAGAAACAGCCCTGAAAACATTCAATAAATTCCTCACAAAACCTACTTTTCCCATCTGACTTTTCCAGCCAAAGTAGGTTAAAATTCCCATGATAATTGCTGGAGCCTTTTGATAATCCCCTCTGAGACTTTCTTCTTTGGTACTCCCTCTTACCTTGTGATTACTGTTTGGAAATCTGTGTACAGCTCTCACAAGTGACGTCTTGCCTTTATCATTCCTCATCTCAACACAAACTGCACCGATATCCAAAGTTTCCTGAATCTAGGTCATGACACTCTATTAATCTAGGTTATCACACTCTATTATGCTAAAATTATCTTTAATTAGAACAGTCACCCCTACAACTCCCTGCCCTGCCAAAATATCACAGACCACTACACCCAATCGACTCTTGATCTTGTGAACCGACGTCACAGGAGAAAAGACACAGAGTCAGCTTCTGAGACTGGAAATGTGGGGAAATTGACAGCACGGTGCTCCTTCAGCACTGACCCTCTGACACTGCAGCACTCACTCAGTACTGACCCTCCGAGATCGCGGCGCTCCCTCAGCACTGACCCTCCGACAGTGCGGCGCTCCCTCGGCACTGACCCTCCGACAGTGTGGCGCTCCCTCGGCACTGACCCTCCGACAGTGCGGCGCTCCCTCGGCACTGACCCTCTGACAGTGCCCACTCCCACAGCACTGACCCTCTGACAGTGTGGCGCTCCCTCAGCAGTGACCCTCCAACAGTGCGGTGCTCCCTCAGCACTGACCCTCCGACAGTGCGGCGCTCCCTCAGCAGTGACCCTCCGACAGTGCGGCGCTCCCTCTGCACTGACCCTCCGACAGTGCGGCGCTCCCTCTGCACTGACCCTCCGACAGTGCGGCGCTCCCTCTGCACTGACCCTCTGACAGTGCGGCGCTCCCTCAGTACTGACCCTCCGACAGTGCGGCATTCCCTCAGCAGTGACCCTCTGACACTGCAGCACTCACTCAGTACTGACCCTCCGAGATTGCGGCGCTCCCTCAGCACTGACCCTCCGACAGTGCGGCACTCCCTCAGCACTGACCCTCCGAGATTGCGGCACTCCCTCAGTACTGACCCTCCGACAGTGTGGCGCTCCCTCAGCACTGACCCTCCGACAGTGCGGCGCTCCCTCAGCACTGACCCTCCGACAGTGCGGCATTACCTGGGTCTTAGAAGACTGGAAGTGACTTACCCTCCGAGGGTGTGGGCTTTAAGAGTACAGTAGCCTCATCCTCCTCATTCTCCTGCTTTTCTGCAGCACATGCTCCACTCTCCAGCTGCTGGAGGATTGTTGGACAGATGTGTTTGAAGGTGGCACCGTCTATCCTGCTGTTGTTGTTCAGATTGTGAATTGCAAAAAGTTGTGATGAGGAAAAGCACTGGAGGGGGACAGAAAACATCACCAAGTCACTGTTGTTCCTCTGAACTCCCTCCCAGACTCTCAGCAACATGCGTCAGACCCTTGTTAGTCTTTTCATTAATTCTTTCACAGGCATGGGCAAGGTCAGCATCTGACTGATATTCCTGATCGCCCTTGAATTGAGTCGCCTCATGGGCTGGCGATAACACCATGGGTCAAATGGCCGGCTGGTGCACTGTAACAATTCTGAAAATTTTTTTTGGGTTTCAGAGGGTAGCTGAGAGTCAAAAACATTGCAGTGGGTCTGGAGTCACATGTGGGCCAGACCAAGTAAGAATGGCAGATTTCCTTCCCTTTTATATTTTTCCCCCTCTCACCTTAAACCTATACTCCTCTAGTTTTGGATTCCCCCACCCTTTGCTATTCACCTTATCTGTGCCCCTCATGATTTTATAAACGTCAATAAAGGCACCCCTCAGCCTCCACTGCACCAGGGAAAAAAATAACCCAGCCTCTCCTTATAACTCAAACCTTCCAGTCTCAGTGACATCGTTGTAAACCTTCTTTGCACCTTTTCCAGTTTAATAACATCCTTCCTATATATGTAGAGACAGAGACCCATTCTCTGCAAACGTTGGAATATGATGACAGTGAAAGCCATCAGGGATTCTAGCAACAACCCACCTGTATCAATAACACCCTCTGTCATTGATTCATTCATCCCTTACCTGATCTGGTCTACATGTGACTCCAGACCCTCAGTAATGGGGGTTGACTCTTAAAAGCCCCATGAAATGTCCCAGCAGAACACACAGATCAAGGGGGGCAATTACGGATGAGGAACTGTTTACCTACAGTTTAGGAGTGCATAAGGACGGCACAAGTGGGGAAGTAAGGAGGGGTTCATGGAGAAGCGGAATGGGGTGAGTGGGGGTGTGGTGCGGTTTACCTGTGATGATCCTAAAGGGAACAGTCTGAGGTTTCTCTGACCAAAACAGCAGATGGTTCGGGAGTAAATTTCCGAGAGCAGGAACACTGAAATGGGAATCCAGCTTTGGGAATGCGAAGCAAAGCTGGAATCCAGAATCAGGCTCGGTTTCAGTGACTGGCAAGGTCTGGGAACATTCCAAAATAGGGATAAGATAATTCATCTAATCTCAGGGAACCACAAGGACTGGGAGAGAGCTGACAGGGTACAGGAACTGAGCAAGGAGATCCAGATTAGGGGATAGTCAAACAGGCAGAGAGAGTGGCAGAGGCGGAAGTGGGAAGCAGGTCGGAAATCAAGCCTTGGAGGCGCTAATGCTCAGGGTTTGAGTTTCCATGGGAATGAGAACCAGCTGGGGAGGCAGGAGAATGATGGGTGCAAAATGGCCCAACAAAACCATAAAGTCGCAGCAATCAGATTCAAACTTCAATTTGTATGACAACTGTACTGAGTGGAATGAGATCAGCCAGGTGGATCTGATAGAATCTGAGTTCCCTGATTGGACCAGGTTAACAGCCCCAGTCAGGGAGCCCTGGCTGACAGATAAGGACAGGAGTGTCAGAGGTTCTATTCACTCTGAGAGAGCTGGCTCTGAATGAGGCCAGTCCTAAAGTCACAGATTCTCCATGTGTAAGTAAAGGGTGACTTGGTGATGGATCCCGGCCTCTGTGGAGTTATTTCAACAACGTGCATGTCCTAAAAACAATTCAAGGCACTTGACAGAAAGGATCAATCAGACAACATCTGACAGCAACTCATCAGGGTTGTTTTTTAAACTGGCAGGTTTTAAGAAGCATTAGGGACAGCAAGAGGGAAGGTGTGCAAAGGACCAACGGGGTTTGGGGAATTAGAGACTGAAAGCACACTCACTGATGGTGAGATAATTAAAAACAAGACTGTTCAAGAGAGCAGTGTTACGGACCAGACCAAACCCCCTCAAAGCACGTCAAGGAGATAGCCTAAACCCTAATTCTTTCTTATTTTATAGGCATATGCCAGGCTGTGTGTTCTGGATACAATTCAGACAGTCAAACTATCAGACTTGAAGCAAAACACACTTCATTTATACACTATAGTTAAAATACAGACAAAATAATAATAAAAGAACTGGCTTAACTATAATTCTTCCAAAATATTCAAAAAATAAACTATTCGTTAACTGTTCTCGTATACTAACATTCCATAAGCACACCCTTGACAAAGGCAAATTTAGTAAAATAAATTGTCTCACAGACAATTTTGGCAGCAGGAAAAGAAACCTGCATTTAGCTGCAAAAGGGAGAGGAATCAGAGCTTCCACACCCAGCTTCAAGACCCCAGCAACTGCAGAAAACTAAAACTAAAAATCCTGGTCCTATGGGAACTTGTCCCCACCCATTCAGACTGCTTCTATTGTTTCAACTTTTAAAAAAAAAACCAAGGCCTCACAAGCTGTTTATTAGCTTTGAGCAGACCACTTGGCACCTCTGTCTCAACTGTTCCTCATTGGGACTAGGATAAAATACAGCTCTCAAAGCCAAAGTATCATCAGAGCAGCATCAGGAGAAGGGTGAGGTAACAGAGACAGGAACGGACTGAGGAAGGTCAGGGACATAAAGAGAATTTTCACATCAGGATGCATTAGTTCACAGGGAATAAACCAGAGTGGAGAGGTGAGTAGGACATTGTGCGAATGAAGAGATGTCAGGATGAGGAGCTCAAGGTGACAGACAGCAAAAACAGCAGATAGGCCCTCACCTTGGAAAGGTTGTTGGTGCTGTGGCCGGTTGGTACGTTGGTACTCCCGACACCAATGTCCAGCCGGTTGAGAAGAGCCTTCAGCTGGTGCAGCACAAGGACTTCATTGTCTCCATAGCGTTGCAGGAGGTCGTGGAGGAAGGCTGTGGGTAGAATGGTCACATTGCCTTCTGCAGTAGTGACGGAGAGCGGGACACCCAGTAGCAACAGCAGCCACATGTTGTGATGCTCACCCCAGAGACGCAGGCTGAGAAAAAAACATAAGGGCAAAGATCACACATCACAGTCAGACATGACCGATCTCTTCACACAGACCAAGGTCAGTCGAAAAACCTACGCTTCATCCCATAACGAATGGCTGCTAAATTCACAAAGAGACACACAACAGCAGAAAACCTCACCAAATCACTGCCACACATGATGAGGTGGACCGCAGAATGTCAGCTTTCAGGGCAGGAAGTGCAAAAACAGACACAAAACAAACAAGAAAACTTTTTCCTAGTGCCCCAGACAATCCCAGGATGTCCCAAAGCACTTTACAGGCAAAGAAGCATTTCTAAATTAAGTCACAACCATGACAAGAGGTAGATGGGTCGGAGGGTCAGTGCTGAGGAAGCGCCGCACTGTCGGAGGGTCAGTGCTGAGGAAGCGCCGCACTGTCGGAGGGTCAGTGCTGAGGGAG
>JAHRHZ010000003.1:468232-486534 GCA_024137785.1 Ginglymostoma cirratum
CAGCCCAGCTCATCTCCACCTCCCTAACCTGTTTTTCCTCTCACCCCAAGCCACACCCCCATCTCCTATCTACTAACATCATCCCGCCCCCTTGACCTGTCCGTCCTCCCTGGACTGACCTATCTCCTCCCTACCCCCCTACCTACACTCACCTTTACTGGCTCCATCCCCGCCTCTTCGACTTGTCTGCCTCCTCTCCACCTATCCTCTCCTCTATCCATCCTCTATCCGCCTCCCCCTCTCCCCCTATTTATTTCAGAACCCTCTTCCCCTCCCCCATTTCTGATGAAGGGTTTAGGCCCGAAACGTCAAGTTTTCCTGCTCCTATGATGCTGCTTGACCTGCTGTGTTCATCCAGCCCCATGCTTGTTATCTTGCAGTCTGAATCATGGTGAGCACGAAAATAACAAGTATTGTTAAAACTAATAATTCATTTCCCTCTTTTCAGGAAATCTTCCACCCTTACCCAGTTGGGCCTATATGACTCCAGAATAACAGCGATGCAGTTCATTGTTAACTGCCCCCTGAAGTGGTCTAACAAGCCATTCTGTTCAAGGACAATGCCAAATGGTCAACAAATTGCCCTCATTGGTGACACCCACAACCTATAAAAGGCTAAATAAAAACTCTGTCAACAGCACACTGCGCAGATCTGTCTTGAATTTGTGTTCAGGATTCTGAAGAGGCTATTGAATCCCCAACTTCTGGACTTAGAATGTCGGGTAGAATCAGAGTTGGGCAAAGACAGCCCATGCATCTACAGAGAGCCAGCAGCCAGCTTCACAGAGAGGTGTTGTCAGAAACTACAGAGCTAGGAGCAAGCCATGAGATTGGTACAGGCAAAAGAATGACTGCAAACAACAACCTTTAGTAACTTTCAAGAAATCATAAACCGTATCATACATCGGCCAGGGCTGGGATGAAAATAAAATCCAAGTTCAGCAACATGCTGGGCAGTCAACAGTGCGACTTAGATTGAGAGTAAAACTCCCGCGACACAGCCACATCAACAACATGGGGTTAGGTACAGAGTAAAGGTCTCTTTTCACTGTTCCCATCAAACACTCCCAGGACAACAACATTTAAAAGGCATCTAATGGGTACGAATAGAAAGAGTTTAGAGGAATATGGGTCAAATGCTGGCAGTTGGGACTACATCGGTTTGTGATATCTGGTCAGCACGAATGAACTGGACTGAAGGGTCCCTTTTCTTGTTTTATAACTCTATGACAGGTACAGCACCGGGTTAGATGCAGAGTAAAGCTCTCTCTACACTGTGTCTGCGTCCTCTTCCAGTCTGTGACCTTCCATCTCTGTCAATCACTTCGACACGCCTGATTCCAGTCTCCCACGCTCTTATCCTCCCCCTTTCCCATCGTCTCTTTTCTGATTTCTGCCAGAACCGAGTCTCTCATTGGTCTCTCCCTCTCTCTCTCGGGACCGATATCTCACTTACTCCCTCTGATCCCATTTTCTCCCGATTCCCCTCTGTGCCCGATCCGAGTCTACGTGATCCCTCTCTTTCCAATCCCCGTCTTTCTCTGATCCCGGTCTCTGAGAATCCTTCTCTCTCTGATCCCACTCTCTTTTACTGATCCAGTCGCTGTCCTTGTCTCCCTGATGCGTGTCTCTGCTCGCCCGGAGCCGGCGCAAATAGCGCGCCACATGGAGGCCTTACTGAGGACAGCGGCGTTTCTCTGTTTCTGACATCTCAGGTTCGGATCTGATGGCAGGGGGGTTTTAAGAGAGGGTGTCTAACTCTGTCCACAGGGACGGTCTGACCTTGCTGCGATTCTTCTCCGGGACGAGTTACCTCTCTGCTCCAGGATTCCCCTCTCCCGCCGACAATGTGTCACTTTCAGGCAACGTCGCTAATAATAGACCAATGACAGGCCTGCACCAGGGACCCGCCCCGTTAAAGGGCCCGCACCCCGGGAAGCTCACACAACCCCACACCTCCAGCCACACATCCCCAGCCATGATTGGAACTTCAATGATGCCAACTCTTATCATCAACTAAAGGAAGGCTATTATTCAAACGGCGTTCAGAATCCAGAAAAGCACACAGAGGGAATAAAAAGAAATTGCTGGAAAACTTCAGCAGGTCTGGTAGCATCAGTGGAGAGAAATCAGACTTGAGACAGGGGCATGGGGGTGTTCTTCTGCATGAAACACAAAGTGTTAGCACGTAGATGGAGCAAGCTGGCCCGCCATTGCTTCGGAGTTGGAGTTTAAAAAAATAGGGAACTGCTGATACAACTAGAATACCGTGTACAATTTTAGCCACCATATTTCGAAAAGGATGTACTGGCAGTAGAGGCTGTTTAAAAAGGACTGATTCCTTTTTTTTAGAAAAAGCTCAATAGGTTCAGCCTTTAGTTATTAGGATTTAGAAGATGCTTCTGTTCGGGGGAATGTCAAACTGGGGCACATGGTGACAGAAGTGGGAGGATGGGGATTATTTAAAACTGAGCACATCTGGAAATCTTTGCCTAATTACTGGAGTTCAGAAAAATGAGATGAGATTGAAACATGGGATTCCTAAAGGATTTGACAGGGTAAATGCTGACAGCATGTTGCCGCACATGGGAGAGTCTAGAACCAAAGGGCACAGTTTCACAATCTTCAATGCTTGAAAGACAAGAAATCCAAACTTTCCACTATCATATATTCTGGAGTCTCCCATCTCTGGTATCATTCCAGTAGTTCTTCAATACACCTTCTCCAAGAACTTTGATACCCTTACCAGCAACTTCTATAACTATTTATTACTTCACTGCTTTGATACGCTATACCTCTCTGTGTAAAACCAATATAGGAGCTATGGAAATGGTTCATGTTCTGTTCACCATTGCTTTGTGAATCCTACTTCCATATTGGAAATCTTGATTTTAAGCACATTTCTGCTTCGACAAATGGAACAGAAGTAATTTCTTCTCGGCTGACTCTTTGCACACACCCAGAACAACCGGATCAATCTCGATTGATACAAGAGGGTAGGAGAATCCACAGTTCAGTACCTGTTCATTTCGCATCACTCTGCCTAAAGACCTGTATTTGGATAGTACCTTGCATTATTACTCAAAATTGCCAAGCCCTTTAAAATCACTGAAGTGCTTTCTAAAATGCAATTGTTAATGTCCAGTTGGCACACAGCAAGTTCCTATAACCAGTTCATAATCAGATAATGTGTCGTCTGCTGTTTGTTGGAGGACAAACATTGACCAGGACATCACGGAGAATTCCTGCTCTCTCTCAAGTTAGTACTAGAAGGGGCAGGCCAGGGCCTCAGTTTAACATCTTTCATCTATAGGATAGCAGCTCCAACACTGTAGCATTGGCTCAGTGGGAGCCTTGAGTTTTGTCTCAAACAACTTGAATCTACAATCTTCTGATTCAGAGGTGCCACATATGACAACAGCAAGGGGAGAGAGAGCTTGATGGTTTTGGACTAAAATTCTGGGACAGGCATCTTCCTGTCAAGACACATTCCAAGCACAGTGGACAAAGTGATTGTGAATGCTTCAATGATTGTATAATAGCAGTTATCACTCACAATAACTCATTACATAATTTGTTTTCATAAAACATTCCTGGAATGAAATATCAGAGCCAGTCAAACAACTGCTAAAAATTGTCCTAGCCAACTTTTGACTTACCCACTTACAAAGTTTTCAGCATGACTCATCATCACCAATAAATGCAGTGGTCGCTACCAGAAGTTAATTCCTTAAGGACACAACGCCAATTGTCAAGTTATTCCACAGCATCTCAAGCAAATTAACAAACACAGACTCCAGTGAGTTTTATGTTTGGCAGTTCTTTGTGAGCTGTCTGCACATCACTTCCCATCCCACTGAGACTCACTGGTTTACACCTTCTGATTTCAAGACTGGCTTCATCTAACTAGGTGGCAGATGTAAATAGAATTAAATAATGTTAAAGACGCATGCCCCTCTGACCAGGTGCTTTTCAAGGGAAAACAGATTTTTAAATCAGACATCACAAGGTGCAATTACAAAATGAGGGCGGCGAAGGAACTTCTATTGCACTGAGTCATTCAGTTAAGTAATATCAGCCCAAAAACCATGAAAGGTGGAGACAGGATTCCGAACTACATTTGGAAGGGGTATAGTGAAGTACTTGAATCAGAACATTTTAAAAGAGGGCACAGTGGGTAGCTCTGTCAGAGAACTGGTTCAGGCACAATGTGTTAATGGTGCCCTTCAGCACTCCAAATGTACTGTAAACACAACCTGGTTCTTCAAATTAAATTGATGTTCTAACGGAACTGAATCTAATAGATGTGTTTGAGTCTGGACCCCTATAATTGGTATTCCTTAATCTGTCAAAACACGACAGAGCTGAAATTAAAACTTTTGAAAGAATCCAAGTATTGACCAGTTCTCAGGAAGCATGAAATCAGAAGCTTAAAAGGACAAATGCAGTGGCAGCTATGATGTATGCGGAGGCCAAAAGGACAAATTTGAAAAGGATTAAAAAAAAGCTCACAACTAACATCTGATGTTCAAAATCTTGTTTAATTTCAAAAACACAGAAAACATAATGGGTAACTTAAGAACCCAACACTACAAACAAATTTCTACAACACTTCACAAAATAACCAAGAGGCCAGGGCCACAGAAAACTGGACACCAAATGAGAGTCAGATTTGGTGGCAATGAGGGAACTGGTAAAGATCAAGTGCAGCTGAGTCAGATCAAACTGGAGACAATAAGATCATAAGAAAGATTTGACTCAAAGCATTAAGACTTTGAAGTCCAGATACTGCGGTGCAAGGAATCGCTATAGCTTTGGGGCAACAAGGCTGCTGCTGGGTATTGCGGGAGTGGTGTCAGGTCACTGAATCCCAAATACATTGGAACTTCTTCACTGGACTAAGGTGAAGCTGAACCATCACAGTGACAACTTATGAATTAAATCTTTGGCACTATTGAAACAACTTGTTCATTAATCCTGCTCCCCCACTTCTTAGCCCAGAGTCAAGCACTGTTCAGTTTCAATGCCCTTTGACAAATTACTCTTTAATTTGCTTCAACTGCCCTCATTGAGGTCATCACAAATCACAGCAGCAAAAAGAAAATCTCATTTCCACCTATCTCTTTTTAAAACTGATTTTAAATCGGTCCCCTCAGATATCCAAACTCCTGCCGGTGGGGATGGGGAGAAACTTACCCCTAGTTTGTCTCACAAAGCCATGCATAATGTTACAAACTTTCAAAGCAAAGCGATGCCAAAATTTTCATGCCCTCACACACACACACAGTTGAGAAATCCAACAGACAGTGGCTATGAAAGGTCTGTAAGAGAGCTTACAAAGTAGCCAGGGTGCAGGACCAAGAGTTCCTACTTTACAGCTTCTTGTCTGAGTTCACAAATGGAGGATGAAGTAGAGCTCATATTGTTTCCTTCTTTCACAAAGAGTTTGCACTTGATTGACAAACCAAGATAAGAAACAACCTGTCCTCTTTCAACCAGCGACTTATCTGTCACTTATTTACACAGATGGATGAGGCTGTTGCAATGTTAAGGTGTGGCTCAATAGTTATGTTATCTGACTGTAAATAACAAGTAATAAAAGTTGGTGAAGATAAGGGAGCATGGTCAGTGTCAAAGCAGATTAAATAACGACTTTAAAAAACGAGGCCGTAAATATTTCTGAAGGAATAATTTGTGAAAGATCAAATCTAATCACTAACTCTTTCCGAGGGCCAGCACAGGGACAGCAGGATGAACGGCCTTTGTCTGTTGAAATAATTAAGGTGCATACATAAACCTCAAAGGAAAGAAGACTGGATAGTAGTTTTTCAAACAGATGGACTAGCATAGACAAGTCAAACTGTATGTCCTTCAATGTTTACCAAGAAAAAGTGCAAGCTTATTTAAGACATTAGACCAGCAACTCTCAGCAAAGAGATAGAGAGAGAGATGATGCTGGCTATCATCAGCACATGAGAGAAACCAGACCTCAGATTTATGGCTGTGCTCAGTGAACTACAACAGATAGTGGGGATTACACCTTTAGAGGATTACTGGGGCTATTTACAATGTTGAGAGGGCAAGAGTGAATCAAACATAGGTACTTACAGCACAACAATAAAACAAAATGAGGAAAAAAACTTCGGAAATTGGTGGGAAGCTAATAGTTTATCAAGATTAAGAAATTTAGAGAAATTGGCATTACTAAAATAATGGTACTAGAAAAATTAATAAGATGAATAGCTGTCATATCCCCAGGATCTGATGGGCAATGTCCTCAAGTTGTAAGAGAAGTCTTTAGACCCTGGTTGCATTGGATGCGATCTTCTAAAATGGTGTAGATTCGAGAACAATCTCCTGATTGGAAGGAAGCAAAAAGCAGCAAGAACATTTGTATATACACAGACTCCTTAATGTCACAAAAAGTCCCAAACCATTTCACAGGGACATTAGAAAAGAGGATTCGACACTGAACAACACAAGATGATAACAGGGCAGATTACTGAAGAATGCTTTAATGAGGGTCTTAAAAAGAAAAAGGACATAGAAGGCAGAGATATGAAGGCACAGCCACAGTGGAGGGATGAACTTTTGGGACGCTCCAGATTTCGAGTGCCACAGGCACCTTGAAGGGTTGTCACGCTGGAGGAGATGACAAAGATTATGTCACGAAGGTCTGTAAGAACAATGATGAGAAGTTTAAAATTAAGATGCTATTTGACAGAGACTATGTTGGTCACCAAGTCTGGGGGCTGCTTCAAAAGACCTGGTGTAAGTTCGGACATGGGCAGCAGAATAAATGAAATGTGGCTATTCAAGAAACAAGAGTGAAAAAACAGGGTATAATGGGCCAATAAATGTGGCAGCAGTAATCAGCAAAATGCTCCAATCTATTATAAGCATCGTGGCATCTCGGTAATCAGAAAACTATATCCTGGTATTCAATACAGAATTATGAAAGAAAAGTGTTGTTTTAAGAACTCGTGCAATTTGATGCTGTAACTAGTAGTGTAGGCAAGTGGCAACGAATATATTTGCATTTTGAAAAGCATTTCATGATGTGCCACATGAAATAGAAATGCCAAATAAGGATTCTGGAATTGAAGGCAATTGTTTAACACTGATTGAGGCCTGACTAATAGACATGAAGTGGTCATTATCAGGTTAACAGGTTGTCATTTGAAATACAATGACTTGAGCCTCAGCTATTTCCAATCCAAATCCATAATGGCGAGGAAGAAGGCAAATGTAACATGTCAGAGTTTGTTAGTAGTTTAAATTCTCATCTAACTTTGCACAATGAGGAATTTGTAAAGAAAGAGTGATTAAATACATAGGTAAGAATGGCATGTGGATGAATATAATGTGGAAATGCGTGAAGTTACCCACTTAAGTAGAAAAACAGGAAGTATAATACTTAATCAATGCCTGAAGACTTGAAAAAGTTTGTGCTTAGTGGGACCCTAGTGCTGTTGCACGTAAATCTCCAAGTTAACAAACAGATATAGCAAGTAATCAAATCACAGCAAAGGAGGATGACATTCAGCCCAGCAAAAGCAATTCACATGGTATCAACTCTTTCCCCTTAGCCCTGCAGTTTTCCCCTTCAGTTCTCTTTTGAGAGCCATAATTCAATCTACCTTCTCAGATTCAATGAGGAAAACATTTTGACATCCTTGATTACTTAGGGACTGGAATGAAGAATTCTGACCGAAAATGTCAAGCTCCACATGAGATCACAGTTGGAGTAGTGTGTGCAGTTTTGGTCTCCTTATCTATTGAAGGATACACTTGTTTTAAATGGTTTGGGACTGAACTTTACCAGACTGACAATCTGGAACTCAGAGACTGTCCTACAATGGGATGTTTTGTAGACTCTGATGATATTTGAGAAGTTAGAAGAATGAGAGGTAATTTAATCGAAACATATGTCGAAATGCCTCACTGGGGTAAATGCTCATATGATATATTCCCATGGCTGCAAAGACTAAAATGAGAGCTCAATTGTCAAATAACAGGTCGATGATTTAGAGCTGAAATGAGGAGAAGTAACATTGTTCTCAGGATGGTGAACATTTGGACAATCCCAGCCCAGAGACTTGCGGACACTCAATCAACGACCAATAGATCTTTGGATACTAAGGGAATAACACAATGAGGATTGTGTTGAAGGTGCATCTGGGGATCAGCCACAGACATACTGAATGATTGAAAAGGTTCAAACAGCTGAATGGACTACTCTTGCTTAAAAACTATATTAAGGTCACAGAGGGATAAATGGCAAAAAAATGACAAAGTTGCATGTCGTGGGAACACGTGAATCTGAATAGACAGATGTATGCAAGGATTTGCAGGAGGGAGCAGTGTGGAGAGATGATTCCCCGACCGTGACATGCTTGGAAGGAACAAGTGAGAATTCCCAAAGCTTTGCCACTGGTGTCAGTGTAGACTAACAAGTCTAGTATCGCATTATTTGAATGTGAGGATGGAAAAACTCCATTTCAATGCTCCTGGCACATTTCACAATTCATATGTTCCTCTGCAGAGCTGACAATGTATGCCAAGACCGTGCTGGGAGTAATGATTAGAAATGGGAGTGACACCAAAAACAGAAGAGTAAACATTGAGCTTTTTGAGGAACACATGAAAAGGAGGGACTCAATGATCATGTAAACAAATATGCACATCAAGAGGGTCAGGGGTTCAGGAGAATAGAGTCAAGGGGACCAAGAAGTCATTCCCTTAAACAAAAGCTGTCTGTATTTCTCAGCTTTCAAATACTGGTAACATCTGAAACTCAAACACAAAAATGTTTTTCCCAAAAACCTCACTAAATTATGATATGGGTAAAATTAATTTCAGCATCAAGCCAGAGATCAACAAGTTGCATTCAAGTCGCAGACTTCACATTATTAAATATGCAAAGCACTTCACGGCATTTATTCAGACAAAGTTTGACACTGAGCTACCTAAATGAAGTTTTAGGAGAGGAAGGGGTGGTTTTCGGCAGTACCCAAGGAGCAGAGAAAGTGGTAGAAAAACAAAGACACGGATTGTATACCAGGTTCTACCACAACTATATATCTGGGAAGGCAGGTAAACAAGTGAGTGCATGGCATAGCCCTATGGCCACAGTGCGACTTATCACTGTAGCAAGTTCATCAGATGCACGAGAATAATTGGAAAAGACCAGATTAGGTTTCACACTCTGAACAGGTTGTTGTTTAGTATTACCGTGTACAGAATGTCCTTCGACCCACTGCCACAGACACAGCTCATGAAAAAGATAACATGGAAGAGCAATCTACCCATGTTAATTCCAAGTCCAGTACACAGACATTCAAATTGCCAATTCAGAAAGGTGTCAGGCTATGTAAGTACTTGATTTAATTTGAACCTGGGAACAAATTTATGCTAAGCTACCAGGAAACTGGAGACAGCCAAAAAATGTCTTTTATCCAGTGCAAGCGGTCTAACTCCAAGATCCGTGCAAAATATAAAGTTCTCTCTTTCAAAAATATAAAGTGGCCAGGTTTCTCACTGTCATTATTCCACTCCATCCTTCACCAACATATCATATGGTCACAAATGAGACAATTATGAAGCCTATTGTTTTGTGGATGCCCTTGCAAAATCCTGTGGGACTTAAAGCACTGCTCTCATTTTCCCAAGGAATGGGCCAGCCTCGGGTGGTGGTAGTAGACAAGAAATAGCATTGTGGCTCAATTAGTGAAACTCCTCTCAGTTATTTCACGTTTATTTTAAAGAATGCAAATAACATTAGTGAGGTCAGAATTGGTCAGCTCTCTTCGATGTCTTAAAACAGAAGTGAGAAAACTCATTGTTGTGGGTTTGGAGTCACATGTAGACCAGAACAGACTAGGATGACAAATTTCTTTCCGTAAAGGACATCAGTGAACCGGTGATTTTGACTATGCTTTAACAGTTTCACAGTCAGTCTCCTGACTGCAGTTTATTTTTTCACTTCTAGATTGAGACCTGGGTCTGCAAATGTATCTTGAATTTGGACCCCAATTTTTGCACTGTGCCAAGAAATTAAAAGATGCTCTCTTTCGACTTGACAAAATGTTCTTAAAAAGTAGCTCCTTCTATGGCATACCAGACAATCTGGAACAGCAGTTTTAAACAGACTTTCACTGCCTAAGCGCAAGCTTCAGCGCCAAGCCATAAGATATCATTTGCAGCGGAAGGCAAGAACAATTGCTTTGTCAGAAGGCAGCAGATCATATTCAACATGCAGATCCATACCACAGAGGGAGACTCATCCCAATGGGCAGCTGATGGCTTACTTTGGGAGCATGCCTATGGATTTGTACATCAAGAACTGGTTAAGATAATGGGCAAAAGCAGCCAGCAGGGGGATGTGCAAAGATTTTTTTTTAAACAAACATGCTTGTGATCAAGAACGAGCTGCTTAAAGAGGTGATATAAAGTCCAATAGTAACTCCCAAAATCAAATAGATAAACATTTCAAAATCAAACATTCACAGACCCAAGGAACATTGAAAGAGGAGGAACAGCTTGACAATTCCTGTAAGATCGGTCAAAATGACTTTCTGCTGTGCTGCAGGATTCCAGACAATTGCACAAACTCCTTTGCAAAAGTCCAATTCCTGTTGCTGAAAGATATGGGAACATAACTATCATCTCTTGGCTGCTCTGCACAGCTTGTTGAGAAGATTAGCACCTCCAACCTGCAGTGCCATCAAAGACAATGGTCTGTCCTGCCATCAGACTGAGGTCTGGAAGTAGGCTGTCCTTCCAAGATGGTTTGTGCTACACAAGTTCAATGCATTGGAAGTGCGGCCAAGTAGTGTCCGCTGGTCATCAGTTGTCAATTATGTAATCAACGAGCAGAGGATTATGTTAGTGAAGCAGAGCCTAGCAACAGCAATAAAAGTTGAATTAATCTAGTGACAGACTGAGTAACTTGGTGCCTGAGGCCAGCCAATCGAAAGCACAGTCAGATAACCACCCTCCCTCCTTTCACGAGCTGCAAGGGTCTCCACGGGACAACACTCCAGTGGGTAGGTGGTCCCAAGTGATGAGCAGGAACCTTACCCACACACTGTTCTGATATAAACATGATATTTCAGCTGATCTCATTCTCTCTCTCTCAATTGAGGCTCCAAAGATTTCATCAATTACATTTTGTGTTGTTTGGCCTCTGGCAAGTGTGATGCAAGTGAAAGAGAGCCAGTCCAGAGCAGCTGTGAGGAAAGACTGCTGTGGAATCATCTATGAGTTTTAGACAAGCCCAGCTCGTTTGCCAGTGATGGACTCATCTTGGTATAACTCAAACTCTGCATTTAGACAATGATTGCACAGTGTTAAGTGCAGATTCACGTACACTGTACTGCAGCCAGAATCCAGACTCTGGGTTAAACATGATACAAGTTGGACAGAAGACTTAAAAAGCATAAGTAAACCTTGGCTTCAGAGCAAGTTCGACATTTCACAAGTTCACTGTGTCACATTGACAGTTGGCCTATTGATATTAAGCTGGAGATGCGCAATTATCTCAAGTATATGGAACTTTCAACAGTCCCTGTTGAGAACGGGCCCATGGCATTGAGGATTGGAATCTCACAAGAACTGGACAGACTCAAACGAGCTTGTAGTAAGCATCACTGGTTTCTGAACAAAGTCCCAACTGCTAAGAATGGGTTCTGCAGACTTGAGGTAACAAAAAGGATTCAAGATTACAGCAGTTTTATTTTGCCTTCAGCCTACAGAATACCAAAATCAGCCTGGCTTGAACATGTAACACATAAATATTCCTTCAAGCATACTTTGCTGCAAACAAAACGAATTCAAATGAAGTATACGTTCAAGACAGAATGCATTTCTCCTTAGCTAACCAGACAGCAATTCTTACTTAAGTTGACAGAATAATTCAGTCTTCCAATGTTGTCTGCTCACTGATGAAGTGGTCACAAATAACCAAGACCATAATACCATTTCATGTTTGTATGAATTAGCTGGTAGCAACTCATTCTGATTGAATTCAGAAGGGTAACTTCTGTACAGAGTATCATCCACAGAATATAGAAAATTAGGGGGTGATTTAATCACAGGGCTGATTGAGAGTTGATAGGGCAGATACACAGCAAGTACTTTCCTGTGCAAAGTATATGAATTTAGATTAGAGGTACACTGTCCAAGGGTGCAATCAGCATTTCTTTACACCAAAGGCAATGGAAATCTGGAACCGTCTTCCTCAGAAAAGCAGCAGTTTGGCCAAGTGAAGAATTCAGAAATAGACTGATAGAATTTGATTGGGTAAAGGCATTAACAAAAGAAACCAAAAAGGGTAAATGGACTGAAAGATTGATCAGCTGTGACCTAACTGAAGGACTGACTTGGTGTCAGGAACTTGTATTCCAACTCTTGAATTTTCAAAAAGATGGCATTGATGTGGGAATGCATTTGAGCTACTCTCAAGCTTCACTCATCTCATAAATCAACCATTACTGTTTGAAAAGTTAACACTTCAAGGTAAAGAACAAAGAAAAGAGTTTGTAAAATAGACAAAAGGAATTATTTCTACATAGCACCTACAGTCCAGCTGGAAATGCCCTATACTGTTCAACTGAGCAACTCAGATGTCTGACTGGTGTTTCTCGAGGAATTCAAACCCTTATTTTTGCAGAACTCAGTGTTTCCTTCACTTATCGTGTCTGGATTAAACAAAGTTACCGGTGTTAGAAATTTCAATCAGCAGTAGGAACCTGTTACTGTGACATTATTCAAGAACCCGAGATGCATTAGCAAAATCAGAATCAGGAACAAATATGCAACATAATAGGAGTGTTCACAACATCTTGGCCATAGGTTAAAATCTTGGAACTCCCTACCTAACAGCATTGGAGAATCTACACCACACGGACTGCAGAGATTCAAGAAGGCAGCTCACCACCAGCTTCTCGATGGGCAATACAATCTGGCCTCTTCAATGATGCCCAGGACACAAGATTTGCCTTTCAGGGATCTCACAATTCAACATAAATAGTTTTCTAAGAAAATAATTCAAACATTATTTCGAGCAAATGTAAATACAAGTGTAATGGGATCATTACAAAAAAAATCAGAAAACTCCACTGAAGACTCAACAACAGCTCTAGGAAATGGGAATGAAATTTTGCCATGTTTTGCTGAGTTTTTGAATAAGCAGCTCTCATGCAGCAGCTTTGGAACTTTTCGTGTCAGAAGTACAGAAAACCTATTTGGCCCAAATGACCTGTCTCTTTCACATCAATCTGGCTGCAATAAATATCTCCATTGAATTAAATTAAAACAGGAATGACTTTAAGTTCTACTTTTCATGAGAATAGTGAGACTTTGCTTCATTATGTGAATACTAACTCACTGGGTTCCTCCAGTTGGGCTGGAGGTCAACTTGCACTGGAGTAGGTGTTGGATGGTATGAATCAGGGCCACAATAATCTCAACTGGATTCAATCAAAGGAGGAAAGAGTAGAATTTTTCTTTTCGTGCTTTGTCCTGGGTTTTTCTTGTGTTGTCCTTCCAGGGAGATCCATGACTTCCAGACTGGTGACTGTCTTCACTATGGACTATCAGGGTTGAGAGAGACAGGCTGGGTGGACTAGTGTATCCTTGTCCTGCAGGTCATGATTCAGATAAAAACAAACTGCTGAACAGGAATCATCTGCAAAGAGGAAAGTTGTCCTGAAATGTTAAGTCTACTTAAGTGTCTGGAGAGATGTAGGTGCGACCAGACATACTGGATGCCACAAGCATTTTCTGTTTTTATTGTGGTTAAACAGAATGCTCTTTGCTCCTCATTAGAAGAGTTTCATAGGGCAAAGATGATATCCCATCAGATTACAGTGGTGGCTCACAGTTCTGAGACTGCAGACATTAGAGGAATTGGGCAATCACAATGAACATTTACTCAGAATACGGTAACTGTTTGGAATCAATTCTACTTCCACTTGCACCTCCTTTGATCCATCTTTCAACCAGAATTTGATTAAAGCTACTCTACTGTGTCTTCAAATTACATATCCTCTCTCAAAACAAAATATCAAGTGCACAATGATACAAGCCACATTATTCAGTGTCAAGCCTACATAAGAAATTTCCTGAAAGGTCAGGGTGTGGGAGAAATGGGTCATTGCCAGCACTTGCTTTGAATGGTACAAACTAATAAAACAAATTAAATAACACACTGAACAAGATGTGCAAATCAAATCAGCCCTAGCCATTTGCAGTTTTGCTCGTTTCAGCAGCTCACTGCATGTTAACGACATGTCAACGACATGTCACTTGGAAAACAAACCAAAAAAATGCTTCAATAAGAGAATTCCTCTGTAGTTGTAATAATTAAAGCCTCAGGGGAAATAAATCTCTGTCCAATCGTGATAAGGGCTCCCATTTTGAGAAGGTCTCCCTGGAAAGCCACTCCCACTTCCAATGCTCCCTCACCCAGTCACTATGCCCATATAGTTTTTCCTCTCTGGGTCTCCAAAGGCATTTTCTGGCAGCTTCATAGGTAGAAGAGTAGTTCGGAGAGAAGGGCAGCTGGCTCCTGGTGCAGAGATTGGCCACAGAGAAACGCCAGTTTGTGGGCATACTTGCAGGGTGCAGGTACACGGATTGTACCTGACCAGTTCCAGTACAAGTGACAGAGTTTGAAGGTGAGCCTGCAAGAAAAATCAAACAGATTCAGTGGATGAAAGTCATAACCCAGGACACATGAGCCAATTAGACAGCATTAAAGACTTGCATTATAAAGCAGCTTTGACACTCAAGAGATTCCAAAAGGCTTTAGAACCAATGAAATACTTTTGAAATGTGTTTAATTTTTATAAAGGTGTGGCACCAGTTCATGCACAGCAAGCTCCCAACAGATCAGTATGACAACGACCAGGAAATGTTCCTGTTAAATAATGATTTAGGGATAAAAGCTGGCCAGACCACTGGGGAAAATTCAGCTAATCTTCTTCAAATGGTAGTAATAACTGAAAATCTGAAGCCAACACAGAAAATGCAGGTGTGGCAACATCTGTGGAGAGAAAACAGAGTTAACGTTTCAAGTCCAGTCTGACTTTTCTTCAGAACTGACCAGGAGCCTCAATGGACTCAAACTGTTAAGTCTGTTTCTCGCCACAGATGATCCTTCCAATTCTGTTGTATGATATTTTGCATCCAGCAAAGGGGAGAAAGGACCTTGGTTTAATATCTGACCTGAATACTAGTCTCTCTGATAGTACAGCCTGTCAACCTCAGCCGTATTATGAAATCTCTGGAATGGGCTTGAAACCCTCAACCATCCAACTTAGAGCTTAGCATTATGGTTGTGTTTGCATAGCAGGTGTACACCACCTCCAGAAAAAGGGCCATGCAAATGTAAGCCAAGCCCAATACTTAGGTCAATCTTGCCTCATAGGGTGTCATTCACAGCCCTAGTCACCAGGTCAGTTTTAGCTCCCATGGCAGAGATGACAACAAGGTGATATAGCCTTCCAAATCTACCACCAGTGCCACGCAGAAGGACAAGGGCAGCAGATACATCAGACGACTGCCACTGACAAGCTGCCCTCCAAGAGACTCACAATCCTGACTTGGCAATATATTGCTACCTCACCGCCATCTTCAAGGGCAGTGAGGGATGGGAAACAAATGTTGGTCCAGCCAGAAACACACATATCCCATGAACGAAGACAAAATCAAGTCTCATAATTCCAGTGCACTACCAAGAGAGAGTGTTGCACTGTCAAAGATGCTTCTTTTGAAATAACAAATCAAAAATACACAATGATACAATGTTGAATAGATGGGCACAAAATCCTATGGAAGATGAGAGCTGCTCTTGCATTCTAGCCAATAATTATACGTCAACCTACAACAACGCTGATTATCTGGTCACGGTCACAGTGCTGAGAGTCCAAGTTCACTGTCATATAGGAGAACAAAAACGTGGCTTTAAAATTGTGTAATATGGTCAGGTGATTTGGAACACTGAGAATGTGAAAGGCAGTGTACACACCCAAACATACTTCAAACTTGGGAGACAAACTGGCCTTTTCTAGATGAAATGAAACCTGACACATGCCCTCACCATACCTACCCAATGCTGACAGCAGAAAGTCTAACAGCATCTATTGGGAAAAACGTTCAAGATAACAAAAAAAGTGGGTGGGAGTGTAAGTGAAAAATATTGTTGTTTCCTTCTGCAAACTGAATCAAATAGTTACATTTTATGACTGTAGCTATCCCACATGACACACGAAGGAAATTGATGAGCCAACACCACTGAAGGTAAATAGCAATTCTGCTGCTGACCCATTGTGATCTCCAGCATTTGTTGTTTTCAGTAATAGCAATTGATTATTTTAAACACCATGAAAGAGTTAGTGTATGAGTTGAAAAGATCAGAGACTCTCCATGCATTTGCTGATTTGTACTAAAATTTTCAGAAAAATTTACAACTGCATAAAACCATCCAAAATTTTACATATGCACCGAAATCCCTTTGACAACCGTATTCCCTTTTGTCTTCAATTATCCCCTTGCTAATTCCCTAGCCCACACTTGATTGAATAATACTATGTAAACATACTGTAATTCCATCTTCCTGCAACTGACAGTGCTTCAATTTTGCAATGACCATCTCATTGGTCCATAAAGATCATTTCTTGAATTAACTCTGCTTTCCAGGTTTCTTTGAAGGTTACTATTCAACCGCACAAGAATGTAGGAGCGTCAATTTCAAAATGGGCACAGAATGTGTACATAGTTCACACCTACAAATAAAGTTGGGCTCTGTGGTACCCAAAGTCTTTCAAACCCATTTCACCAAAAGACTATTCAGGGTCTTCACTCTATGTGCAATGTAACCACAGTTAATAATATAAAAATGACAGCTACATGGAGCCCCATGGAAAATCACTCATTCTCAAACTCTCACCCTTTGATCTGAAAAAACAAAACTTAATGTGTTTCTTTGTTAAATGCACTGCTCAGTTGCATACACCTCACCTCTGCATGTGGTCAGGGCTGAGCTTCAGACTGTTGTACACACAGATATAGTGGGTTGGGATTCCACAGCCTTGACGAATAGTATGGGCCAACAGGAAGAAGTCAGTCCTTCAAAACAGGGAAACCACAATGAGATCTGAGAGCAACCAAGTTCACATACACCCTATTAAACACTCTGCAAAGATGATGGGAATGGGCATGCAGTGAAGGACGAACATAGCACAACAAGGGTTATAATCAACAGTGTATCCAAACTAAAGGAGGGGAAACTTGTGATTGTTGTTGTCCAATTAGTTCATGAGTTCTCAGCGTAGGTCATAAGAGTACAGCTGAGACAGGACAACTGAAGTCTCAAAAAGGACTTTAAGATTTCAGCCTTATTTACCAGATATACTGACTTAGTCGGTTACAAGGAATGAACTGCTGGATTCACGCCTGACAATTTTATCTTTGCTGGAAATGGACACTGTCAGAACTTGGATCCAGCATGAAATGGAACACAGCAGGTTTCTCCCATGGTACTCAGCACAGGAGCACTGCTTTGACACATCAGAGTGCCGTTGATTCAACATCTGCTCCAATAGCAATGCTGTTGTTCAAATAGTTGAGTTTCATTTGCTGAAGCTGTGCCTCTCACACCATTCACTGTTTTCAACTAGGTCTGACAGCAGATGGCTTAACAAGCAAGATAGCTGCTCCCAGGGCAGTGCTGACAAATCTCCAATCATCCACCAGGTGTGAAGACAGTCCTGGGCTAACAGACCTTGAAATATCCAATTGTAAGTTTGGGCAAGAGCCCATTGATAGGTAGTATATTGGCATGGATAGAAGATTTGTTAACTCATAGAAGATAGACAGTTAAGATAAGAAGGGCATTATCAGGATGGCAATCTTTATTTAGTGCCATAAGGGTCAGTGCTGGGGCCACAATTATTTACAACATACATTAATGCCTTTGATAAGGAAAGTGAATATCTACAGCCAGTTGACAAAAACAGATGGGAAGGCAAGTGGTGAGGAGGGCACATGTGTCTGCAGACAGTTTAAGTCAGTGTTCAAAAACTCGACAGGTGGAATAATGTATGAAAACGTGAAATCATGTTATTTGGCAGGAACAGTAGAGGGGCTGAATATTATTTAAACAGAAAAAGACTGTAGAATGCTAAAATACAGAGGGATTTGGGAGCTCTCATGCATAAATCACAAAAAAAAATAGCATCCTAGTTCAGAGATAAAAGATACTGCAGATGCTGGAGAATCCGAGATAACAAGCATGG
>JAHRHZ010000003.1:486934-523478 GCA_024137785.1 Ginglymostoma cirratum
ACATAGGGTGGTGTAGGGGCAGGTGTAGCACTTCCTGTGGTTGTAGATTACGGTGCCGGGGATGGTGGGGCTAGTGGGGAGTGTGCAACGGTCAAGGGAGTCGCAGAGGGAGCAGTCCCTATTGAAGGCAGATAGGGATGGAGAGGGAAATATATCTTTGGTTGCAGGGTCGGATTGCAGGTGGCGGAGAATGATGCGTTGAATCTGGAGATTAGTTGGACTTTTCCCTGCAACTGCAGGAAGTGCTACACCAGTACCTTTCCCTGCAACCGCAGGAAGCACTACACCTGTCCCTACACTTGCCCCCTCACCTCCATCCAAGGCACCAAACTGACCTTTCACATCAGACAGGGGTTGACCTGCACATCTGTCAATGTGGTCTATTGCATCCACTGCTTCCGATGTGGCCTTCTCTACATCAGGGAAACCAAGCGCAGGCTCTGAAACTGCTTTGTACAGCACCTGCACTCTGTTCGGGACAAACGACAACACCTTCCATTCGTGAACCATTTCAACTCCCACTCCCACTCCCTGGGTGACATGTCCATCCTGGGCCTCCCCTGGTGTCACAAATGACACCACCTGGAAACTGGAGGAGCAGCACCTCATATTCTCCCTTGGGAGCCTACAACTCAATGGTTTCAATGTGGACTTTAACAGTTTCAAAATCTCCCCACCCCCAGCCTCATCCCATGATCAACCCTCCCTCTCATCCTGCCTCCTTGACCTGACACAACCTGTCCATCTTCTCTCCAAACTATCCGCTCCTCCCACCTCACTGACCAACCCCATCTTCCTACCTGCACTCACCTATCACCATCCCACCTACCATCCCCAGCCCTACCCCTCCTCTCTCTTTTTATTTCGGAGCTCCCTTCTCCCTCCTCCATTTCTGAAGAAGGGTCCCGACCTGAAACGTCAACTTTCCTGCTCCTCTGATGCTGCCTAGCCTATTGAGAACATAGAACAGTTTTAGCCCCTTTATCCAGGGAGAGAGATGCTGTCACTGGAGGCAGTTCAAACAAGGTTCATTCAGCTGATCCTGGGTATAGAAGGACTGTCTTACGAGGACAGATTGTGTAGGATGGGCTTGTACTTGGAGTTCAGAAGCATGAGAGATATCCTTATTGAAACGTACAAGATTCATAAGGGACTTGACAGGCTACATGCAGAAAAGTTGTTTCCTCTTGATGGAGGGTGTAGGATCAGAATAAGAGGTCACCTGTGCAAGACAGATGAGGAGGAATTTCTTCTCAGTGTTAGTGAATTTGTGATTATTTTTAATTTAAAAAAAACAGAGGGCTGCAGAAGTTGGGTTATTAAGAATATTTAAGCTGACATAAATAGATTTTAATCAGTGAAAGAATCAGGGGTTATGGACAAAAGTCAGGAAAATTCAGTTGAAAATGGTCAAGCGGGATCTCAATGACTCGATGGGTTGAATGGCCTACTTCAACTCGTATGTCTTATGGTCTCACCATTCCCTGCTGGTGACAGTGTGGTCCATCACAGTTCCAGGAGGTGGCACCTCGAGCCTGCCCGATGCTGCCTCTGCATACAGGTTGGTGCTGATCCTCTTTTGCACCACAATCACCATCATTTTTGGGTGATAGTCACTGAACACCTCAAAGCACCTTAGGAGCTGAGGAAGCTCATAGTCTGTCACAGTGTTGAGCTGGCCATCAGACACTCCATCACGGTACACAGCAATCTTCTCAGGGAGACAGTGGTTTATCTGTACATAACAGTTAAGATACACTGACTCAGTGAAAACTTAGCATGAGACATTCCAACAACTTACTGCTTACATCAGCTAGTCAAGGCCACAAGCAGCAATCAAATACAGCCACGCACTTCAAACAAGGACACACTCTGCCTAATTAACTCCTGGTTGAGCATGAGAGGGAGAAGAAAAAGTAGAAGTGGAAACAAAACAAAGGGCAACTGTACACTGGACTCTAACAACAACATAGAACAGGTGCCACGTCTTCTAATCTTTCCTAACAGAATGCCTTGCAGCACTGCCAATTCTGAACACAGCAAAGGGAACATTGAACAGTAGTATTGTTTCAGGTTGCGTGTCTTTCAGAATGACTTCCTCACTGTCCCATATTATCTCCTCCTCCTGCCACAGGTGGGAGGGAGGGGAAGGACGGAGGTCGGGGGCGGGGGGGGGGGGCAGTAGGGGAAAGAGAATGATGGGGGGAGATGGTGGGAGGTACAGTGGAAGAAACAGGGAGGGGGATGGGGAAGGAGTGTGACAGAGGAAAAGAAGGAGAGACAGAGATAGACAGAAGGAAAGAAAGACAGATTAGTTTTTGACAATAGAATCACTATGTTTACTGACAGAGTTGTCTATCGTCAGAGAAAGTGAAAAGAAATTCAGGTCAGAAGCAAGTTCTGCCTAGGAATCTGGGCAAGGAGTTGATGGTGAAAGAGGATACAAGCTACTGTCAAGTAGCTAATTTTCTTTGTTTTAAGTCTCTAATTAACACCAGCTTGACACCATACCTACTGCATGCAACCTCCTCTGTAAAATTTTACCAAACACAGAATTACAGAAATGTGCACATAATGCTGACGTATGATGCCTTTGCTGACTACCTCATAATACTTCTTCAGGGATGCCACCATACAAATCTTTAATCCATCAATGATTTCCTGATTGGGCATCTGAAATGCAACCTTCGAAAACCACTTGGTCATTGCCCTGGGGAAAGAAACAGAATTAAACCAAAACATGCTCTCCTTGACCTCAGCTCTCAATTCAATTCCATGCTATTCGTGACGAGTGATTTATTCCGTTGCAATCTCATAATGCAGCATCATAGTTTCCAGTGTTGGTGAGAGGTGGTCTGGAGAAAGCTCCTGCTATCTCATGATACAGTCTGGGATACACCCTCAAGCCGACTGCAAATCCAAATGGCCAAAAAAGGGTTAACAAGTGGGTTGCAAAATATACCATGTACCCGGAGAGAAAGGGAACAGTGATCTGGCAAGAAACATACAGATTGGTGACTGCACCCAGCAACAACATTCACAGTGGCGCTGAAATCCAACATCAAACTCCAATGTGCCGGTGTAGCCTTTTGGAAGCTTGAGGAATACCTGTTCAAAGTTGGAAACCTCAAACCCAGCACCAAGTGCACGATCTGTAAAACATCTGTGGTCCCTACCCCCCTATATACATCAGAAATATGGAGCATGTACAGTAGGCACCTCAAATTCCTGCAGCGGATTCACCAGTGCTGCCTTCTGAAAATTCCACAAATCCCATGACAGGATAGGTATACCAACATGACCATCCTCTCCCAGGCCAACATTCCCAGTATCAAGACATCAGTCATGCACAACCAGCTGTGATGGGCAGAACACATCGTTCCCCAAGCCTGACACAAGATTCCCAACCACCCCACCATAGTGAAAGCAAGCCATTCTTGACCCTGAGGGACGGCTGCAAAGGCCCTGTGTCAATGCCTCTGATATCATGAAATGGCAGAGGAGTACCAGGGCTGTGTTCAGGCTCTTGCTTGGATCTCATCTGCTCCTGCATGTTTTCTCTTTTCTTTTCCTTTGTCTACTCTGCTCTTTCTTTTTTTCTTTTATTCTTCCTTTTCTTTGGAGCCTATTGCAGCAGGTCAGTTGTTGAAATTGACGTAGCAGTTCGAGCGAGCCGTGCGCGGAATGGCAGCTCCTCCCAGCGATCAGAAGTAGCAGTGGACACATCTCACAGCGACTGGAGTCAGTGGTGGCAGCAGGGATGTCCTCCCGGTGTTTGGGGCTGGGGGCAGCAACGTCAATCAGAAGCAGCAGTGGACTTTAATACGGTGGTGCCAGCAAGGCAACAATTCAGAAGAGGGCAGCTGGAGTGGACCTCCTGGCAGGATAGCAGCGGCAGCTGTTCTGGCAGCACAGCCAGGGACTCCTGGTTGCAGAGATCGAGTGTGGGTTCAGCACTGACATCAGCATCATTGGGCCCACCAGTAAATGGGTGGCACTTAAAGAATGGCAACGCCTATGTTGGTGGGTCCAGCACAGGCAGCGGTGAGGTGGAGGGGTGGTGGTCGTGGTCGTCAGTGGGTGGTGGTTGGAGACTAGTGGCAGCACAGGCATCATCGATGAGTCAGCCCAGGGCTCACTTTCACATATCTTTTATCTATTTCACTCTTAACCTATTCAAAATGCCACAGGATTGTGGCAATAGTTGAAGCTTTCCACTGTATTTTATTGTATTATTCACTATAAAGTTCAAGTGACAATATATTTAAAAATGTCTCAACTATTGATTAAGAATTGGTATCAGGTGAATGATAGACACTCATTCATCTTAAGTTGATAACACACTCCAGAAACCAGAGCTCATAACACAGACTGACTCGCCAGTATTGGCAGAATGCTACAGTGTTGGAAATACTTCCGTTCTGATGAGACATTCAACTACATTTCAAGCTGCTCTCCCTCAGGTGGAGACTCAAGACACAATGGCAGCATTTCACACAGCAAGGAAGATTTCATAGGTAGCTTTACCAATTCTTATTCCATAACTTTGATTATTGATACATGTTCATCGTTGTCATGTTGCTGTTCACACGACTTTGTCACTGCAGACTGGCAGCCACCTTATTGAAGCTACAGCTATGACAACACTTGACAAAATACTCCATTGGCTGTAAACACTTTTGGATGTCTCTAAGTTGTGAAAAGTACAAAAATGCAGGTCTACAATTCTGTTAACAGGAGTATACTGAAACAGTAACTGCCAAAAGCGAGTGGAGAAATGAGGGACTGGAAGTCTGATATGAAGGCTCATTTTAAGGCTCAAATTCCTGCATTATCCAACGTCTATATGAAATGCAGCAGGATTTTTACACTTGTCAGTTCAGACACTGACTGCTAGCAAGATGCTAATTTCCTATTCCGGAGATACAACACTGTCACATAACATCCTGCATTACCTGGCCATCCAGGTGTACCACACACCTGGACTGGAGTAATCCAGAAGTCAATGGCACCTTCAGAGGGGCAGTTATTTGCTCAATTGCTCAAACCTGTGAATGAATAAAAACAAATCACCAAGGCTCTGTCAAGGATATGGGCTAAATGCAGGCAAATAGGATTAGTTTAGTTTGGGAAACATGGTCAATGTGGATGAATTGGACTGAAGGTCTGTTTCCATGCTGTATGTCTCTACAAAATATATCAGTTTAGAAATTCAGGAACAATACCTTGAGCCAGAGAGTGACCAGCATACAGAACATTCTACAAACGTAAGTCAGTGTAACGACATGTTAAAGGGGAAGATAACCAAGTATGGGGGAAGAAAGGGATAAGTGGTTCTGTTACTTGGCTTTGGTCAAGTCAGGTGGAAGGAGTGCACAATTTGGTGAGTTAGTCCGTCAGTTTTAATTAGGTTCTTAACAACAGACAGAATTCAAGATGCAGGGAGGTTAAAGGGGATTTTCAGAGCCCAGTCAACTGAATGCCAGGTGGAGCACTCAAAACAACAAAATGTGAAGAGGTCAGATTGGAAGAGCAGCAAGACTTTCAAAATTTGCACAGTTGTACAGCGTTACAGTGACTCGTGAGGCCATGTTTTACACGTGGGACACCTGAACATGAACATTAGATTCATTATAGTGGAATTATCATTGGACTGTTAATCCAGAGACCCAGATAATGTTCTGGGGACCCAGGTTTGAATCCCACCATAGCAGATGATGGAATTTGAATTCAATAAATAGCTGGAATTGAGGGTCTAATGATGGCCATAAATCCATTGTCCATCGTCCGGGGAAAAACCCACCTGGTTCACTAATGTCCTTTAGCGAAGGAAACTGCCATCCTTACCTGGTCTGGCCTACATGTCACTCCAGACCCACAGCAATGTGGTTGACTCTTAACTGCCCTCTGGGCAATTAGGGATGGACAATAAATGCTGGTCCTAGCCAGTGATGCTCTCATCCCATGAATGAATAAAGAAAAAAAAAGACTGCTCAAACATCTCAGCCTCAATGAAAAGATTGCTTTAGTCGTGCTGTTGATGTAAAGTATGGAAGAAGTTGGAAGTCAGATAGAAAGTCAAATGGAAATTTTTAACAGGTCACACAGCCATGACAGAGAGAGAAAAAAGCTTAAAGCTTGAAACACTAACTATCCGAATGGCAATAGGTTGGGAAAGGGGAAGGTGCAACGAAGCTTTGGTGTCCCTTGTACACCAGTCATTAGAAGTAAGTATCCAGGTGCAGCAAGCAATGGAGGAGGAAATTTGGCCTTCATAGTGAAAGGCTTTGCGTACATGCAGCTAGTCATTCCTGCTCAATTGTTCAGGGTCATGGTGAGACCATCCATAGAGTATTGTGTGCACTTTGATCTCCTTATCTGAGTATCGGCTCGCTGAAGAGGAAGTGCGATGAAGATTTACCAGGCTGATTCCTGGAATGGCAGGACTAATGAATGAAGAAAGACGAGAGTGGTGAGGACTATATTCACTGGAGTTTAGAAGAATGAAAGGGGATTTTATACAAACCTATAAAATTCTAACAGGACTAGACAGAACAAGCACCGGAAGCATGCTCCTGGCGAGAAGGTAGTCCAGAAACAGGGGCCTCATTCTAAGGATACGGAGAAGGCCGTATAGTACTGAGACGAGGAGCAACGTCTTCACCCAGACAATGGTAAGCCTGTGGAATACTCTGCTGCAGAAAGTGCTTGAAGCTGAAACATGGGATGCTTTTCAGAAGGGGTTAAATATAGTTCTTTGGGCTAAATGGATCAAAGGGTATGGGGCAAATGCAAGAGGGTAGAGTTGGATGATCAGCCATGATCACATTGAATGGTGAAGCAGGCTCAAATGGGTGAATGGTTAAGTGCCTCCTATTTTCTGTGTATTTACGTAACTCTGTTCCACTGTTCACATATGTTGCCTAATCAGAATATTTCCACTTCAGTGATAAAAGGTACTGCAGATGCTGGAGAATCCGAGATAACAAGCATGGGGCTGGATAAACACAGCAGGTCAAGCAGCATCATAGGAGCAGGAAAACTTTCCTCTGATGCTGCTTGACCTGCTGTGTTCATCCAGCCCCATGCTTGTTATCTCATTTCCACTTCAGTATTGTTTTTCACATCGTATCAAATTACCATTTCCCTCAGGCAAACCTGCCGGCAACTCCAATGCACATACATTAAGATTGTGACCTTCCCAGTTTCATTTATCAGAGAAAATGAAAGCACATCCACATGAGAGGGAGGGAGCAAGACGATCATTTTCATTATTTGCTTAACTGGAAAAGAAGTAGCAAGTTGAAAGTTGCTTTCCATCATGCTACTAAATTTAAACCAAGTCTTCCCAATGTTGTGGGTCACACGAAGCTACCTGAACAGTCTACTGACATGCAACAGGTCACAGTGCAGCTCTGAACCCTGAAAGTCACAGTGCTTTTTGATCGAATATTTCTGTAATGTCTCCCGACCTTCTTACCAGAAAACAAAGGGTGTAAGCTCCAGGGTTTTGCTGTTGGTATATCAATCAGAGCAGCAGAAACACTTCCTAATTCACGAATTATCAGATCACCAACACTGCAGGTGGTTGGAAACCTCAATATAAAGATCTGCTGTGGCCTTGCAGCCCTCTTATACCTGCTGGGTGAGATCAATGACCTTGGGCTCTTCCTTACTGATTGCAAAGCCAGCGAGTGGGCAGTGTGTGAAGTGATACTCTTAGAAGAACAGAACAATCCCCTGCAAAAAGTACTATTTAAAGCACTCTCACACTCTCTCCGCCACCTGCGTCCACACTCTCTCCCCCGCCCGCACTCATACCCCCCTCCTCGCTCCCCTGCACATGCACACACTCCCACCCACCCCACCCCAACACACACACGCGCACGCACACACGCATTTTCAGATTTTGAATTGCTGATACATTCTATTTTGTTCAAAAAGCACACAATTTGTAGAGAAGTTAATGCTGCACTTTAAAAATTCGTAGTTTGGTAATAAAACCAGTCTCACTCCAAGGTGAAACACAGCCATATTCTAAACAAGGCCTCACACCTAAAATGCATTGTCTGACCTGAGATGTCACCTCTGATATAGAGATAAAACCTTTCGTTATCTCAGGGTAGTGACTTCAAAGAAATTCTGGGATTTGCATATTAATCAAATGAAAGCTGCATCTCCTTTCTAACTGATTAAAGATTGAACAGCTGTCTCAGGTTTGTTCAATACATTCACATCAGTTCTATGACCTTTTGATCTTTTGCTTATAAATTCTGTGTCTGATACCACCTCTCTCACTAACACCTGAAGGAGCAAGACTCCGAAAGCTTGTGTTTTCAAATAATCATTTGGTGTTGTGTGACTTTTGACCTTGACCAATAAGCAGCATAGACTTACTTATTCATGCTGGCAACAAATCCAACAACAGACTGCTTCCCCCTGACAGGATCGTGGTACACATCCATTCCTATCACCATCAGCTGTTTCTGAAACAGGGCAGACAAAGAGCTAAGCATAACACACATACAAATACTTATACTTATCTAGGCAAAGCTGAGCGCTATACATTACACCAGATCAGTTAGAGATCGTTATGGAATGAGGATTATCTACCCCAGGCAAATAATATATACATATTTACTCAGTAGTCTTACAAAGAGTCAATTTAGACCGTCAAGCCTGTTCCACCTCTCAGCAAGATCCTGGCTTGTCTGCAAACCAAATACATAACGTGGCTCTTCATACCTTTGGTTAGCAAAAGATCCTACAATGAGTTTTCAAATTAACCATTGTTTGAGCATCAATTGCTGTCCATAGAAGACCATTCCATATTCACCCACTCTTCCTACACCTGAAAGGTTCAATTTATCTTTAATTAAACAAAGCAGAAATCTGAAATAGAGACACAAAATATGGGCAGCACAGTGGCTCAGCAATTAGCAGTGCTGCCTCACAGTACTAGGGAGCCGTGTCTGTGTGGGTTTCCTCCAGGTGCTCTAGTTTCCTTCTACAGTCCAAAGATGTGCTGGTTAGTTGGATTGGCCATGCTAAATTGCCAATTGAAGTCCTCAGGCAACAAAACACTTGCGTACTTGGAGATGTTTATTCTGAAGTTATCAAGTGTCATGCAGACTGTAGTATCAGACATTAAATTGACAGACAATGAGCAGCTTCAAGTGTCTACACTTCCTGGATTAAAAAAAAGACAACTGCAGTCAAAGTGGAACATCATCTGCTGCCACCTAGATTTACTCACTAAAAATCTGCTAAATTTGCAGGCACAATTTGCAAGTCAGAGAACTTGTCACTGCACTCCGTTACTAAGTTATTCATGTGTTTTTGTCAAAGTTTTCATCAACTGTTTTTCACATGGGACTATTAATGTGGAAGGGGGTCACAGTTAGCTCAGTTAGCTGGACGGTTGCTTTGCAATTCAGTGTGATGCCAACAGCATTGGCTGAGGTTACTATGAAGGACTCTCCTTCTCAATCTCTCTCCTCACCTGAGGCATGGTGACCCTGAAGTAAAACTCTAGTGAGCGCGCAGCTCTGGAAACTAGACCTTTATCATGTCACTGAGCTATATAGCATACTGCATGAGAAGTTATATTTTGCAAATAAAACCTCAGGATGACTTCTATGTGGAAAATTTCATTCAATACCCTTAACCAAAACCAGTCACATAAGCTAACACAGAGTAATACTGACCCTACATTAGGTAGAGCTCCCTCCATTTCTTTGACAATGGAATATGTTTTATGCATCTGAGGATGGGTAGGAGACTTGCTTAAACACGTCATTCAAAGAACAGAACCTCCTACACCACATTACTCCCTTAACAAAGCCGAACCTCAGCCTTCATTTTATGGTGGCATCTTAAAACAGAGGCCTGATCCCTCAACTTTAGAATCCCTATAGTGTGGAAGCAGGCCATTCGGCCTCGAGTCCATACCAGCCCTCCGGAGAGCATCCCAGCCAGACCAATCCCCCCAACCAAATCCTGTAACCCTGTGCATCCCTGGACACTATGGGCAATTGAGCATGGCCAATCAATCTAACCCATGCACGTTTGGACTATGGGAGGAAACCGGAGCATCCAGAGGAAACCCACAGAGACATGGGGAGAGCACGCAAGCTCCACACTGTCATCTGAGGCTAGAATCGAACCCAGGTCCCTGGCACTGAGGCAGCAGTGCTAACCACTGTGCCATCGTTTCACAAAACAAACAGAATCCTCCCAACAGTGTGGCTGATACCTGCTGCTGGTCTGTACAACAGCCCTGAAACCAACTGCACCAAATAGATGGCGACAAATGAGCCTGGAGGCAAGATCCACATACTCACCAGCGGTATGTCCACACCCCACAGCTCTCCACCCAATTTGCAATTTATCTGCAGCAGGATCTTTTGGCAGATGCTTCTCATCCTAACAGTCTGAGAGACTGTCCTCACATTAATCACCTGGAGAGATCCAAGTTGGCATATGTTACAGATCAAATTATCAATGCCACAACAAATCCCTATCCTGCTCCTGTCATGCACTGGATTATCTGAACATAGGTAAAGAGAAAATCAGACAGACAATTCTCTGAATGCCCGACTGAATTAAATGTCAAGCGAAAGCATGACAGGTGTGCATTTCCCCCAACTCTAGATTCTCGGGAACCCATTGACCTGACATTGATTAAAATATTTCAAAAGAACTGAACTGAGTGGTCAATGTATCCCAAATTATCCCATTTTACCCCCTTCACTGTCCCCCAAACCCGGTTTCCTCGAAGTGCAAGAACAAGTCCATAAATTGACCAGGTCCAATTTCTCACTGGATCAGGTAACAGTCACGGTCCCTGAGTATTGGTTAACTTGACAGAAAATAGGAACCCAGACAAAAATAAATTGCTGCAGATGCTTGCAATAAAAACACAAAGCACTGGATCAGTGAGCAGCTGTGAAGATAGAAACGAAGTCAACATTTCACCTCTAGGACTTCATTTCAGAACTGGAAGAGGAAAATCTAAGGCCTCAGAAAAATGACCTGGAGACTTGCCTTTGGCAGATGACTACAATATTATGAGGATTAGGTCACCATCATTATTATTATTACCACTGATAAGCCCAAATATCCCTCTCCAATATTGCCACTGCTCATTATCCATTCACACAATCACCTGACTTACATTTGCTCATATTAAACACCTCTGCCCTAGATCCTCGGTCTATCCCAATCCTTCAACATTTCCTCAGTTCGCTCCTAGTTGCTCATGTCATTTCCCCTTCAGTATAATGTACTAATTCCTACTTCCACTTCCAACTCCAACACATTTTTTAGGCACAGAACCAAGGAGACTAAATAAAGTGAAATTGGACAACAGCTAATCGAATCAGTGTTGAGGACTAAATATTCTCATCCTAGTCGTCTTCATACATTTAAACACAACTGCCCAGTAAGTGGGGGGGGAGCAAGCGGTTTGATGGCCTAGCAGTATAATGTTCTGGGGACCCGGGTTCGAGTCCCGCCATGGCAAATAGTGGAATTACAATTCAACTAAAAGAAAATCTGGAATTAAAAGTCTAGAGATAACCATAAATCCATTGTCAATTGTCAGAAAAACTCCTCTCGTCCACGAATGTCCTTTTGGAAGGAAACTGCCGTGCGTATCCTGTTCTGGCCGACATGGGATTCCAGACCCACAGCCATGTGGTCCACTCTTCAGCGCCCTCTCGGCAACAAATGCTATTTAGCCAGCAACACCCACAGCCCTTGAATGAATCTAAAAAATGGCTAAAACTCCCCTTTGGCACAATCATGAATAAATGTAGTGCACTAACACCACTGAGATTAAGCTTTCAGAAAGTGGCTCTCATGGTCTTCCAGGAGCTGAACCCTTACCTGCGAGGAGACAGGAGATTGCACACAGCAGAGTTTCTTAATGGCATGATACAGGTCATCACGGTTGCCCGTCACTATGCATACCACAAGCTTCACTGAACCCTGTGAATATGAAGAACAAGCATGGCGTTTTAACAGGTTAAACATGTCACACCATGCTAGATTTAATTGAATTGTTCCACCTTTAGTAAAGTTCTGTGCTGAGAGCCAACAATTCCAAGTGATAAAAGACATCAGCACCTAGAGTCACCAGATCCACTAACAGTGTGGGTGCTACAAAAATTAACTTCCTCTACTCAGTCCCAAATTGTGTTCACCGTGTCCCCAAAGACATCTCCACCTCTTGCTCAGAAAGGAAGAAGGAAAAAAGAAATAATTTGTAGTTGCTTGTTTTTTCCACATTCCCAAAGCCATCACTTAAATGCAATTCACGTCTTTTAAATTGGATTTAGTGCCACAGAGGCATAAAGGGTAACTTCAGCAGCACAATCTCATAAACAGTAAAGAGATAAATGTGTAGCACATCTGTTTGAAGTTTTCTAAGAAAATTAATCAGTCATGGGACATGGGGATCATTGCTACGCTGTCATTTATTGCTCACCACTTGAGGATACCCTTCCCAGACTGCTTCACTGTGACACCAATTGCGAGAACTGACTGAGGATGTAACTGGTAAAGTTGATGAGGGGAGCCAGTTAATGCTGCGTATTTGGACCAATGGGATACCTTAGGATCAGTACCAGGACCTCGGCTTTTCACAAATTTGTTAATGATTAAGGCAGAAGAACTAAATTAATAACTCAAAATTTGCAGGTAACAAAGCTAGGTGGCAGAGTGAGATGTGAGGAGGATACAGAGATGTTGCACTGTGAGTTTGACAAGTTCAGTGAGTGGGTAATGCACAGCAGATGCAGGAAAATATGGTTAAATGAGAGGGTATCCACTTTGGTTGCAAAAATAGGAAGGCAGACTGAATGCTGTAAATTGAGAGAGGGAAATGTTCAACGAGATCTGGGTATCCTCATATCTAAGTCACTAGAAGCTAGTGTGCAGAGCAGGCAATAAAGAAGACAAACTGAATGTTAGCCTTCCTAGTGAGAGGATTCGGTACAGGAATAAATATGTCTTGCTGAAATTAAAAAGGGCAATGCTGAGGCCACACCTGGAATATTGTGGGCAGTTTTGGTCTCATTATCCAAAGAAGCATGTTCTTACTATAGAGGGAGTGCAGTGCAGGTTTAGCAAGTTGTTTCCTGGGATGGCAGGACTGACATACAAGGAGAGATTAGAGTTTGAGTTGGTTATGATTTTAAATGGCCTACTCCTGTTCCGACTTTCTATGTTTTCTATTAGAAATTGGTGCGGAGTGACCTTCTTGAAGCACTGCAAAAGGGACGTTTTCTTAAATGCCATTGAGGAAACGGAGAATTCTTGTACAAAGGATTCTTTAATAACCACCTGAGAGTATAGACAGGGCCTCTGCACATCCATAACATCAATAGGACAGTTAAGGCAGCATATGGGATATTTGCTTTCATCAGTCATGGCAGACAGTAGAGAGCAAGAAGGTAATACTGGAGTTGTACACAGCATTGGTTAGGCCACAGCTGGACTACTGTGTGCAGTTCTGGTCACCTCACTACAGGAAAGACGTGACAGCACTCAACGGGGTAAAGAGGAGTTTCACCAGGATATTTCCTGGATTGGAGAAAATGAGCTACGAGCAGAGTCTAAGTAGGCTTGGATTGTTTCCTTTAGAGCAGCACAGAGGGAGGGGGAGCATGATTGAGGTGAATAAGATTAATGGGTATGAACAGATGGAATAGAGAGTAGCTGTTCCGTTTGGTTTAGGGGCCAAATCACAAGGGTTTTAGGCTAAGGAACAGGAGATACGATAAAAAAACATTTTCACCCACAGGGTGGTGGGAATCTGGAATGCACTGCCTGCGGAGTTAGTGGAGGTCGAAAAACTTACAACATTTAGAATACAAAATTTGATTGAGCACTTAATATATCACAACACTCAGGGATATGGGACAACTGCAGGGAATTTGGATTAGTGTGCCTTTAGTAGTAGGCATGTCGGCACAGGCACGACGACTATAGGGCTTTTTCCGTGCTCTATCACCCTTGTAAAAGCTGCATTGCTTTTCAAAGTCTTCAGGAATCAAATAAAGGAAACAGGTCAGCAATTTAGTATTGGAAAAGCCAAATAAGCAGCCAGGCTGCTACGTGACAGCCATGTCAAGCTCCATAGTGCATTCAGCAAACCATTCTCTACAACTACATACAACCAGTACAATTCAGCACTACACACACTAATAGATTTTGAATTTAAGAATAATATTTTCCCCAGCTGATACATAGAAGGGCAAGTAGCCTGGAACGTACATTACTCCCCAGGTAGGATTGGAGAGTTCGGACATAGGTCTGGGTGCGATCGTCCTTCAGCTCGATGTATGCAGGCTGCTGGAAAGTCATTCCAATGGGTTCTGCCACCTTTGACATGAAGCTGACTAGATCCTTGGCATGTGTTGCACTTTGCTTGGTGTACAAGAGAGCCCAGCAGTGTAGCATGGCCTGTGCTCAAAGCAAGGAAGTACACATTTAAAATCAATACAAACACTCCAGAAAGAAAACTTTTCTTGGCCGTTCTCAAGCTTTATCATAAAACAGATAATCTATCTCCATGTTGGTGATCCTGTGAAAGCTTTCTAGGGAGTCAAGTCCTTCAAGCTTCCTCAATGCTTTTTGATTTCCTTTCAGTCTTAATTTGGCCAGCATTGACGCGAAGGCAAGCACTCACACTTCTCAATAACAAGGCCTTAGATTCCAGACCCACTGCAGAGACTTCTGCAAGAGCAGAGAAAATTCACGCTGCTGTGTCCTGGCACATATTTAACTCTCAACCAGCTTCTGAGGACCTGCATGTCTGTCTAATATCACACTGCTGTCTGTCAAGAGTTGATTTTGCATGATTTGGCTGCTACTGCTAAATCACAGCAGTGACTTCTGGCTGTGAAGCTCTTTTGGTCATTGTGAGGCTGTGAAAGGCCCGATGAAATTCAGTCTTTTCAAAACAAAAATATGATCTACCACCCTGCCCCTCAATTCCCTGAGTCCTGGCATTATTTTAACTCCATGTTCCATGCTGTTTTCATGTTCCCAGGAGTAGGTTAAGGGAATTGGCAACTCCAAGTTAAACATAATTAAAATTGGATTTGATAGCAATCAAATTATTCAGGTGATTGGAGGAAGGTATTGGGAGACGTCAGAGGTAGGTTCTTTACACAGAGTGTGGTGGGTGTGTGGAATCAGATACTTTAGGCTTTTAAGTGACTCTTGGAGAGGCACATGGAGGATAGTAAAATGTAGGGTACACAGTGTAGATTGATCTTAGTAGGACAATAGGTTGGCCCAAGATGTTGTGCCGAAGGGCCTTTATTACGCTGTACTGTTCTATGTTCTAAACCACATTAAAATACACACAGAAAAACAGAAGAACTGCAGATGCTGGAAATCAGAAACAAAAACAAATTGCTGGAAAAATTCAGCAGGTCTGACAGCACCTATGGAGAGAAATCAGAGTTAACCTTTCAGATCCAATGACGCTTCTTCAGATTCTGAAGAAGGGTCTAGGCCTGAAACGTCAGCCTTCCTGCTCCTCTGATGCTACTTGGCCTGCTGTGTCTATCCAGCTCGACACCTTGTTATCTCAGATTCCCCAGCATCTGCAGTTCCTACCATCTCGGAAATACACACAGGTGTGGTTCAGACCAGATCATCTTAACACTCATTCTCAGCATCAAGACCGCTTACTTCTGCGCACTAAAAGAGCTGGAAGATTTTAAAAACCAGGTATATGACTTTGATAAAGCCTAAGCCCAGACCAAGTTGTTAATACAGGAAAAGCTGGCAAGCCTTTACACTCTTGAGTAATGAGTTTGTACTCAGGAATTCTGTAATGACAACACTTGCGGAACAGTGATTGAGCCAGAAACTACATCATAGAACACAGAACATACAGCTGTACAGCACAGTACAGGCCCTTCGGCCCACGATGTCGTACCGATCTATTATCCTACTACGATCAATCTACCCTGCATACCCTACATTTTACTGTCCTCCATGTGCCTATCCAAGAGTCGCTTAAAAGTTTCTAAAGTATCTGACTCCACGACCACTGCTGGCAGCGCACTCCACACGCCCACCACTCTCTGTGTGAAGCACCTACCTCTGACATGTCCCCTATACTTTCCTCCAATCACCTTAAAATTATGCCCCCACATAACAGTTATTTCCGCCCTGGGAAAAAGTCTCTCATCATCTTGTACACCTCTATCAAGTCACCTCTCATCCTTCTTTGCTCCAATGAAAAAAACCCTAGCTCCCTCAACCTTTCCTCATAACAACTGCCCTTCAGTCCAGGCAGCATTCCAGTAAATCTCCTCCGCACCCTCTCCAAAGCTTCCACATCTTACCTAGAATAAGGTGACCAGATCTGAACACAATACTCCAAGTGTGGTCTCACCAGAGTTTTATAGAGCTGCAGCATAACCTCACGACACTTAAACTCAATTCCCCTGCCAATAAAAGCCAATACACCATATGCCTTCTTTACAACCATATCAACTTTGAGGGATCTATCGACGTGGACCCCAAGGTCCCTCTGTTTCTCAACACTGCTGAGAATCCTGCCATTAACCCTGTATTCTGCATTCAAATTCGACCTTCCAAAATGAATCACTTCACGCTTTTCTGGGTTGATATCCATCTGCCACTTCTTTGCCCAGCTCTGCATCCTGTCAATGTCCCACTGCAACCTACAACTGCCCTCCACACTGTCCACAACTCCACCAACCTTCATGTCATCGACAAACTTCCTAACCCACCCTTCCACTTCCTCATCCAAGTCATTTATAACGATCACGAAGAGCAGAGGTCTCAGAACAGATCCCTGCAGAACACCACTGGTCACCAAGCGCCAGGCTAAATACTTTCCGTCTGCTACCACCCTCTGTCTTCTATTGGATAGTCAATTCTGTATCCAGACAGCCAGATTTCCCAAAATCCCATGCCTCTTTACATTCTGAATGAGCCTACCATGGGTAACCTTATCAAATGCCTTGCTAAATTCCATATACATCACATCCACTGCTCTACCTTCATCGATGTGTTTTGTAACATCCTCAAAGAATTCAGTAAGGCTTGTGAGGCATGATCTGCCCCTCACAAAGCCATGCTGTCTATTTCCAATCAAACTGTGCTTTTCCAAATAATCATAAATACTATCTTTCAGAATCCTCTTCAATAATTTGCCTACCACAGAAGTAAGGCTGACTGGTCTGTAACTTCCAGGATTATCCCTATTTCCTTGCTTGACCAGGGGAATGACATTTGCCACCCTCCAAACTTCTGGTACTACTCCAGTGGACAGTGAGAATGCAAAGATCATTGCCAAAGGGGCAGCAACCTCTTCCCTCGCTTCCCGTAGTAACCTTGGGTATATCCCTTTGGCTCAGGAGACTTATCTATCTTCACGTTTTACAAAATTTCTAGCACGTCCTTCTTCCTAACATCAACCTGTTCGAGCATATCTGTCTGTTTCATGCTGTCCTCACAAACGTCAAGGTCCCTCTCACTGGTGAATACTGAAGCAAAGTATTCAAAGTATACATCATGTACGATATGACATTGGATTGATGCATGAAGTAAATGTGTGAAGGGATTCTATGATTGGAAAGGTGGCTAGGATTTAATGCATGCAATAAGAACAAACCAACAGGAAATAGGAAGGCTTAATTGCCTAATTCCAACCTTTAAGTTCTTCATACATGACACTGGGATCAAATGCATCAATAAATCGGATCTTTGTAGGATTGTTACAATGCAGAATGAGACCATTCAGCCCATTGTGTCTGCACCAGTTCTCCAAGTAAGCATTGTGACTTAGTTCTAGTATCCTGTCCTTTCCCCACAGATCCGCACATCAGTTCTTGTCATGCAATCATCTAATTCTTTCTTGAAATGCCTCAAGAGAACCTGCCCCCTGCCATATTTCTTGCACCATATTTCAGACCGCAACTACTCACTGCGTGAAATAATTTATTCTCACATGTGACCAACAGAGTTCCATCTGACAGCAGGAATGTCAGATTGCTGCACGGACCCTCAAGTCCGCTTACCGCTGATATCACTTTCTCTCGCGCAACCTCTCTCGACCAGTTAACATCAGTCCCACTTGGAAACGATTTGTACCGTACTATGATCTTTTCTGGAGGTAAGATTCTTCCTTCCGTCTATTAAAGATAATTTGGCCAAGGGGGAAGAAAAGCAAAGAGTTACTGTAAATAATCCAGACAGGCTTGTGATTTGGAGACATGGTTTATTTCTTGACGTGCAACAAACAGCTGGTTCATTTTGCTAATTATTCACACTGTTCAATATCCCATTTGAAATATATGGAGTGTCTTTTCTACTCATGTTCTCTTGCCTTCTTCTTTTAAAGGTATTAGCTGTGACCCAAGGTATAGCAGTCCCATCTCATGTACTGTGCACAAACATCATTCTAAAGGGTGAAGCTTTAACGTCAGTACCGAGAGAGCGCTGCATTGTCAGAGGTGCTAGCTTCTGGATGAAATATGGCCCTACCTGATCTTTCGGATGGATGTTAAAAGATTCAATGGGATCAAGGTGTGAGAATGTCATCTCACACATTCTTGACATTGAAACAACAACTAAACTGTAAGAGTATTTGATTGGCTGTCAAGTGCTTCCTGGAGACTTCCAAATCATGCACTGTTCTGTAGTAATAGGGACAAGCTGGAAAAACAACTTGCTGCCAGGCTCCACTAAGACGCAGAATATGAAAATGATGGCTGAATTTCCATTCTTGGCTTTCTGTGGCTAATTACCGAGCTCATCCCAGTGTAAATTGGTAACTGCACACGGGTGCTTTGCAAAGTAACACAAAGAAACTCAATGAATTTTCTTAGCCCTGCATTATCATCACCAGGCAGATGGGCACATGGGGCATGTGGCCAGCCCACATTTGTTGCAACATGCCTCCCCAACTCCAACATTTCAGATTGGCAAACTATTTCTGTACAGGGTAGAACACAAATACCTGCCTTATAAATATCTTCATCTATGACAAGCCCCCACTGTGCCAGTTCTTCTTGGACAATGGCATTTTTCTTGATGTCGTTCAGCAATTTTTGTAAAGCCATATGGTGTTGTTCTGGAGTCAGGTTGATCTGCACAGCCAGGTCCTACAAGTTCAAACCAAAACCAATCAGATTTACAACTGGAACCATAACCGCTAACTTTGATGACTGTCAGTCAAGGCTCAGTGGTGGCATTCCCACCTTAAACAGAAGCTGATCAAGGATTCTAATCCCACTCAAAAGAAGGAGCTCAATTCAGGATGACGCTACCAGTGCAATTCAGAAGGAGTGCTGCTTACTGCAGATACATTGACCCAATCAGTACCAATTGCTCTCAATCACAGTGAAAGCCTGCACATATACACACTCCATTGACACATTGCATCACTGACCACACACAGGATAGACCGGATAGGGCATGTCTTTATTCTCAAAAGGACATTTATGAATCAGTTGCCATTTTGTGAAAAACGATCACAAAGACACCAATTTGGGAATGATTTTTCACTAATCTTCCTCAAGACATTTCTAGGTTATTAGTCTACACAACATAACTCACTAGCTACAGTACCCTACATATTGGAGCAACACTTAGTGAGTCCATCCATTTTCTCCAGAATTAAATGGATGTGTTCAAACTCATATCTCAAGCTCAACTTTTCTCTAATTTATTTTATCAGCATGACATGGCAACAGTGGTCCCTGGGCATCACTCATGACCAAGTTATAAATATAGACCCACAGCCGTCCTTGCACTTGCACAAACCAAGACTCCTTTACCCAGACTCTTGCATACCTCAAAACGAGAACCAGTCTCTCTCCCTCCATCTCCCTTTGAGTAACAGATGGGTTTTCATACCTTAGGTTTAAGATACCCCACTCACCGCCTCCAGCTGGTTTGCTGCCAAACAGTTTGCGATTTCACTCAGGTTCCTCAAAAGGAACGTCAAGGGAGCCTCAAGAGGTTTTCAATATTTTGAGGGATTTTAAGTTGACAGAGAAAAGCTGTTTCCAATGGCAGGAGAAAAATTACAGAAGAACATGAGTTTGGTTTAAAACCAATGTTTAACATGATCTGGAATACATTGCTTGAACAGATGGTGGCAGCTGGTTCAATTCTAACTTTGATGTCAGAATTGACTCTGCACTTGAACCTGAAAATTGGAAAGCTGTGGATAAACCAGGGGATTGAAATGAATTGGATAGATCTTTCAGGGAGCTACATGAAACAATGGGCTCAACAGCCTCTACATTCTACAATGAAGGAAATGTTTGCACCTTATGGTCACTGCAAGCCATGCATCAGTACGTGCCCACAACATGGAGTGACACCAGTCAGTTACTACTGTACTCCACACAATAACATACCCAAGTGAATCGATCAGCAGAATTGTTACTTGCCCTCATTGCACGGAAATCCTTCCTCATCTGATCAGGGATCCCAGTCATGAAAGACAGCTCAGGTACAAGGAGGATCTCACTGTGGATAGGCTGTGGGAAAAAATATGAACATGTTAAATTTATGAACACAGTTTTCATGTTGAGGTCAGCTTACTGACAGAAAACAAATCTGTCTCCATTTCTACACTTTGTGGGGTATTTCAGTGAACAGGCAAACACATGATGCAAATCGACAAGGCACAGAAATTTATCCCCATTTGTGACATACACCACACTTCAGCAAAGATGTTGAATATTCCAGTGGGAGCAAAGTTGGGTTAAAAAAGATGTTTCTGGGTTAAGTAATCGCAAAAAGTGACAGAAGCTGAGCTAGAGCACAGGAAGAGGGGAAACTTAGCACAGCTATTTAAAAGCAAAAATTATTCTTCAAGAGTAAATAAGGAAAAGGCGTTACCAACAGGAAAAGAGTTAGTAACCAGAGGACATAGATTTAAGGAATATCATTAAAGCAGCACAGTAACTTTCCATCCAACCTATCTCCCTCCAAACTGACTGCACTCTGTGCACTTAGATCTAACCCTAACTTTGTCATCAGGCCTGCCGTTAAGGGTGGTGCTGTTGTCGTCTGACGTACTGACCTCGATATTGCAGAGGCTGAGCGCCAACTCTCAGATACCACCTCCTACCTTCCCCTGGACCAGGACCAGGACCCCACTGTGGCACATCAGGCCATGGTATCCACTACGGTAACGGATCTCATTTCATCCGGTGATCTCCCCTCCTCCGCTTCCAAGCTAATAGTCCCCCAACCCCGTACAGCTCGTTTCTACCTCCTGCCAAAAATCCACAAACAGGACTGACCGCGCAGATCCACTTTTTCAGCCTGCTCATGCCCCACAGAACTCATCTCTTGCTACCTTGACTCAGTCTTCTCCCCCCCCGGTCCAATCCGTACCCACGTACATCCATGATTCCTCTGATGCCTTACGTCGGTTTCAAAACTTCCAGTTTACCGGTTCCAGCCACCTCCTCTTTATCGTGGACGTGCAATCCCTTTACATATCCATTCCCCACCAGGAGGGTCTGAGGGCTCTCCGCTTCTTCGTAGAGCAAAGACCTGAATCATCCCCACCACCGCCCCCCACTGCTTGGCCGAGCTTGTCCTCGCCCTCAAAAACTTCTCTGTCAACTCCTTTCATTTTCTTCAGATAAGAGGGGTTGCCAAGGGTACCCGCATGGGCCCTAGTTAGGCCTGTCTCTTTGTGCGGTATGTGGAACATTCCTTGTTCCAGTCCTATTCTGGCCCCCACCCAAAACTCTTTCTCCGATACATCGATGATGTCATTGGTGCTGCTTCCCTCACTCCTCTGGAATTGGAAAGCTTCATTAATTTTGCCTCCAATCTCCACCCTGCCCTCACTTTCACCTGGTCTATCTCTGACTCCTCCCTTTCCTTCCTTGACATTTCTGTTTCCATTTCTGGGGATAGACTGGCCACTAATATCCATTACAAACCCACCGACTCCCACAGCAATCTGGACTATACATTCTCACACCCCACTTCCTGTAAAGCCTCCATCCCATTTTGTCAGTTTCTCCGTCGCATATGTTCAGATGAGGCCAATTTCGACAAAGGAGCCTCCGAAATGTCCACCTTCTTCCTCAACCGAGGATCCCCCACCTCCGTTGTCAACAAGGGCCTCAACCAGGTCCGACCCATCTCCCGCATTTCCGCCCTCACCCCTTCTGTTCCCTCCCGCAACAGCAATCGGGTTCCCCTTATCCTGACCTACCATCCCACCAGCATCTACACCCAGAAGATCATCAGACGCCATTTCCGCCACCTCCAGCAAGATGAAACTACTAGACACATATTCCCCTCCCCTCCCTTGACGCCTTCCAGAGACCGTTCCCTCCGGGACACCCTGGTCCACACTTCCTTCACCCCCAACACCTCCCCACAGCCCTACGGCACCTTCCCCTGTAACCGGCAAAGGGGCAACACCTGCGCATTTACCTCCTCCCTCCTCACTATCCAAGGGCCCAAACATACCTTCCAGGTGAAGCAACACTTCACCTGCGCTTCCCAGAATCTGGTCTACTGCATTCACTGCTCATAATGTGGTCTCCTCTACATTGGGGAAACGAAGCGGAGACTTGGCAACCGCTTTGCAGAACATCTACATTCTGTTCACAAAAAAGACTCCGAACTACCTGTTGCCTGCAACTTTAACGCACCACCCTGCTGCCCGGCCAACATCTCTGTCTCTGGCTTGCTACAGTGCTCCAGTGAAGCCCAATGCAAGCTGGAGAAACAACACCTCATGTTCCGCTTCGGGACCCTACAGCCCTCCGGACTCAATATTGAGTTCAATAATTTTAGATCCTAAACTCCCCCATGTCCCAGCCCCCGACCCCACACACCGGGCCTTGTTACCACACAGCCTGCCACTACACACCCCATGTTGTTAGTCACTAACAGTCCCCATTAACAACTATTCACCCTCCCAGCCTGATCATTAGCAACTCCTTTGTCTGTCCAACTGTCGTTCTCTCTCTTTGGGCTCTATCCTATCATTTACTCCCTACACCACCCACCTCCCTATTTTCTGCATATAAACTGACGTTTTCCCAGCCACTACCCAGTTTCGAGGAAGGGTCACCGGACCCGAAACGTTAACTCTGTTTTCTCCTTCACAGATGCTGCCAGACCTGCTGAGCTTTTCCAACAACTTTGTTTTTGTTCCTGATTTACAGCATCCGCAGTTGTTTTGGTTTCCATTTTACCCGTTGGCTGCATTTCCCGACACAGTCATGGAAACAGACTTCAAAACAAGTTTCAAAAGGGAACTGGATAAAATCCAATAAGCTAAGAAATCAAAGCAGGGTTATGGGGAGAGCACAGAGAGCAGAACCAAAGGGGTTTACCAAGGATTCTATGATTTTAACTTGTACCTGTCCCTGTGGTCCATACTTCTGTTTAGGTCGATATACAAGGAGAGGCTGGTTCAAATCCTGAATGGTAATCCCATAGGTTTGGCTGGAATCGTAAAGCCAATATATCAAAGATAACATTTCAATCCTACTGAAATAATGAGTGAAACACTTCACAGATTCGCTTCAAGGAATCCATCCCGAAACTCTCCAACTTGGTTATAATGTGAATTGTAAGCTTTGGTGAATTTCAGGGAACAGAACTGTTAAAAGTAACAACAAGCTGCAACTGAACTTTATCCTGATGACACACAAGTAATCTCATCATTTTTCCACTGACAAGTACTGTGTCTAGATGTCAGAACATTATCAAAAACCTCACTATGCCCTCTCAGAACCAGTTTTCAGCCATTTGTTTATTTCTACTACCTCTTTTTTCTTGTCCTGGGTATTGAATGCTTGATCTGATATACCCAGGCAGGATCACATGCTTGGGAACACAGGCTTGTGTTATCCAATGTAGATAAAGGACAGGACTACAAGGTGGATGACCAAACTGGCCTGGTATCACAGGGCAGGATGCTAATCAGGCAGAACCGATTGAGATTGAGGACTGCATTGTCGGATAGATATTGTCCTCAGTAACCACGCCCAGAAGCTCGGAATGTTACATCGCCAGGATTGAGAATATCTCCTTATGGGCAGAGAAAAACTTGCAGTGTGGGAAATGGACCTAATTTCAAAGGATTCAATGACACAAGTAGCTCTTCGAGTAACACTCTGCTGTAAAAGCTCATAGTGCTAAGGTCCAAATAAAGTATGGAACATTAAAGATAGCGATCTCTGGATTGTTACCAAGCCACACAACACTTAATATTTTCTAATCTACTTGGCTGTATACTAAGTGTAGCTCAAAGAGCAGTGTGGGAAGGAGGCTTTTGATTAACAGGGCATTAGTACTAATTGGAAATAAAGAAAATGCAGCACAGGATAAAAAAATGTCTCGATCTTATTTTCCAGAGCTTTACCAAGATCATACCCTGAGATGTATGTGAAACTCCTTTTGATATTTTGGTCAAAAACAAGAAGAAAGCGTATGTTTGGTACAGACAGCAGGAATCAAGTGAATTCCGAGAAGAGTATGAAGGCAGTCGGACTTTACTTAAGAGGGAAATCAGGAGGGCTAAAAGGAGACATGAGATAGCTGTGGCAAATAGGGTTAAGGAGAATTCAAAGGGATTCTACAAATATATTAGGAACAAGAGGGTAACTGGGAGAGAATATGGCCCCTCAAAAGATCAGCAAGGCCACCTATGCGTGGAAGCTCAGGAGATGGGAGATATTCTAAATGAGTATTTCACATCAGTGTTGACTATGGAGAAGGAGTTGCAAGATAGAGAACGTGGGGAAATAAATTTCGACACATTGAAAAATGTCCATATTACAGACATGGTGGCGCTGGACGTCTTAAAATGCATGTAGGTGGATGAATCCCCAGGACCTGATCAGGTGTACCCAAGAACTATGGGGAGAGAGGGAAGAGATTGCTGGGCCCCTTGCTGAGATATTTTGTATCGTCGATAGCCACAGGTGAGGTGCTGGAAGACTGGAGGGTGACTAACATTGTGCCATATATTTGGAAAGGCAAGGACTAATTAGGGATAGTCAACATGGCTGTGTGTGAGGGAAATCGTGTATCACTAACTTGATTGAGTTTTTTCAAGTAGTAACGAAAAGGATTGATGAGAGCAGAGCGGTGGATGTGATCTATGTGGATTTCAGTAAGGTGTTCGACAAGGCTCCCCACAGTAGACTGATTAGCAGGTTAGAAATCAGAAGACAGGAAGAACTAGCTATTTGGATACAGAACTGGCTCAAAGGCAGAACACAGAGGGTGGTGGTAGAGGTTTGCTTTTCAGACTGGAGGCCTGTGATCGTTGGAGAGCCGCAAGGATAGGTGCTGGGTCCACAGCTTCTTGTCATTTATATAAATGACTTGGATGTGTACACAGGAGATATGGTTAACAAATGTGTACTGGACAGTGAAGGAGGTTCCCTGGGAGTACAACAGGATCTTGATCAGATGGGCCAATGGGCCAAGGAGCTGCGATTTGGAAAGGCAAATCAGGGCAGGACTTAGACACTTAATGGTAAGGTCCTGGGAAGTGTTGCTGAACAAAGAGACCTGGGGTGCAGCTTCAACGTTCTTGGCAAGTGGAGTCGCAGATAGATAGGATAGTGAGGAAGGCGTCTGGTACGATAGCGAGGAAGGCGTCTGGTATGATAGTGAGGAAGGTGTCTGGTATGCTTGCCTTTATTGGTCAGGGCATCGAGTGTAGGAGTTGGGAGGACATGTTGCAGCTGTTCAGCACATTGGTTATGCCACGTTTGGAATATCGCGTGCAATTCTGGTCTCCCTGCTGTAGGAAGAGTGTTGTGAAACTTGGAAGGGTTCAGAAAAGATTTACGAGGATTTCAGCGATAGGGAGAAGGCTGAATAGGCTTGAGCTATTTTCCCTGTTGAGTCACAGAATAAGGGGTGACCTTACAGAGGTTCAAAAAATCATGAGGGGCATGGATACGATAAGCAGACAAGGTCTTTTCTCCAGAGTGGGGACAGTCCAAAACTAGAGGGCATAGGTCTCAGGCAACAGTGGAAAAGATATAGAAGCAACCTGAGGGGCAACTTTTTCACACAAAGGGTGGTGCATGAATGGAATGAGCTGCCAGCGGAAGTGGAAGAGGCTGGTGCAATTACAATATTTTAAAAGCATCTGGTTGGATATATCAACAGGAAGGGTTGAGACGGAAATGGGCCAAATGCTGGAAAATGGGACTAGATTTATATTGGGTATCTGGTTGGCATGGATGAGTTGGACCGAAGGCGTCTGCTTCCGTGTTGTATGACTATGATATACTTGCATTGCAGATATGGTTGTGACAGTTCGCTTGATTGGTCCCCGGCTGTGCTGTGAGGAAAGTCTGTGTAAATAGCACCCACATTCTCTAGACTTTCAGGTTGGAGAAAAAAGGCAATCTCACTGAAACTCCGGATCTGCTGAATGGGGCAATGCCCATTGCACAGGGGCAAAGTCTCAGGATTAGGGGATCATCATATTGGACTGAAGAAGAGGAACAATTTCTTCACTCAACAGTCTTTTCAACTCTCTATCCTAGAGGGTTATGGATACTCCATTGTTAAACATACTTAAAACTCAAACAGACAAATATTTGGTTTCTCAATGAATCATGGATATGGGAGCAGCAGGAAAGTGGATTTAAATCTCAGAATCAGTTAAGCAGTAGAGCAAGTGCAATCAATGCCCTGCTCCTTTTCCTTATGATCATGTGCACGTGGACAAGTTAGTAATTGCCATTCTTGTTTTGCTATGCTCCTGCTCACCTGTAATAGTCACAGAAAGTAATCTCTCTGCCATTTGCCATCCGGAAGTAGCTTGTTGGTGCTTTGTCCCAGTCTATGTCATCAATGCGGTACGTGCGATTATTATACTTGGTCATGATAATGCTTCCGACTAACTGCTTTGTACAGTCATCCTGGAAATTTTCACTGCTCTTTTGGTATATAGCCTGCCTGAAAAGAAAGGCCACATGTGGGCTGGAGTGAATAGGGTGAAACACAGCTCAACAAGAATGTGAGGTTAGGAACGATGAGGAAATATTTTTGGGAGAGTAGGGGTGGGGGGTGCGATTGCGAATTAAGAAGCCTGAATGCATTTCAGGAAGGAAATTAACTCAGATTCTTCTCACCATTTGACTCTAGAACAATTACAAATAAACCAAGCAGATCATCCAAACACATGCTTGAGATGCCCCCAAATCTTCACCAGACAGGAACTGCTGCTGAGATACTAATCCAGCAACATTCCTATGGGAAACCTTCAAGGAGCAAAGGGACAGGTGCCACAAGATAACAACACAGTAAGGATGCATCATTCAAACCCTCAGGTTTGTCCACTCTTCACTTCAACAGCGCTTGATCTGTGTCTCAACACCATTCTGTTGCAAAACGTTTTGAGCAGGTTAAAGATCATTAATTTTCCATACGCAACAGAATACAAGACCGGGTTTATACCAGCCAGCCCCGTAAGAAACAGCAGGTTCAAGAAACTAGTGGCAGTGGAATAGAGGAGAAAGCACTAGCCACGTGTGTTGGCAGAATCTTGTCCTTTCCCCTCGAATTATGGCTTCAGCGTTGCTCTCCTTGGTGGAGTTAGCAAGTACTGAAACTCAAACAGTGGCAAGTGGATTCAATTTGACTTAAGCAAAGCTTGGCTGGACATGACGTAAGCAAGTACAATAGATTGTGACCAGGAGATGATAAATCAAGTTACAAAGAGCACACCTTGAATTCACAACTCATATTAAATATACATGGACATAAAACACATACTCACATAATATCAATGACAGAATCATTACGAATTACTTTATGGGACACATCAACAAGTAACATTAATCCTCCATCTGTTCTTCGAATGCTTGCAGAGTATCCTGGCCATATCTGCAACCTGTACACAGAAACTCCTCTTAGACACACAAAGAAGCAACTGTACATTGTCCTTGGGCAACACAACCCAGCAAATCTAAATTTGTTTCACGTTACTGATTGTGACAAATATCAAGTAGATAATCTTTACTGATGTCACACTACCTGTACTGATTGCAAACAATACTCTAGCTGTAGCCTAACATAGGATTTGAACAAATTCACTATCATGATCTTATTTCACATTCAATGCACCAGGTATAAAACACAGACTCCTGGCGTCCTTTTAATGTTCCCTGCTACCATGAACCGTCATAAGTCTATAACACCCCTGCCATTCTCTCTCAGTACCTCAGGTATTCTTGATTTTCATTTTACATTTCCTCCCAAAATGGACTTGTTCACATAAAGATGCACTTCACAGCATCGGCCATTTCCATAACTACTCAGCAAACCAGTCCAAGTGCTACAATTTCTTGCATTCCTTACAGAAGTCAGAAAATTGAGAAATGAGCAAATGTTAAAAAAGTTCTTCAGATGTGAACGGCAAGGGAAAACAGGCACTTGACAGAGGTGAAGGTAATTACTGGAATGGAAAGGTGAATCAATTCTAAATAGCAAGTTGAGAACTAAACCAAGAAAGCATTGCTGCTTCTATATTCACAGGGTCGTCTGCAGGTAAGGGAATGGAGAAAACACTCAAGATTCCCTGATGAGGCAGCTCGTTCATTGTGTTTGTAGACTCTCATAAGCTTCTATTCAAAATTAAACTGTGTGCTTTTTGGAGTGGGGTGTGCGGGCTTGTGGACGGCACTAAAAGAAGGTGAAGGAGGACGGATTCAGCAACTCTCCTCCAAATTAAGCTCAACAGCCTATTATCATTTTCCAACAATTGCAATAACACCTCATATCGTCCTGCCCTCACACAGTGCTCCAGCACTTGATTTGGCTCTGAAAGAAACTCTCAAAGCTTCACAGTTTTCCTGCTTTAATTCCTGGAGATTCACCTGACTCAAGGACCCACCTTACCATTTAGGTGAAAGCTTATTGATTTTGTTTTTTTGTTAAACTTAAGGTCTGGAGAAGACAGTCAGAACTAGATTAGTAGTAGCATTTTGGAAACTGATAACATTTCACTTAATCTTGCCCACCTGTACTGAGGAAGAACAATCGCGCTTGTGGGGTCATAGAAATTTCGTCCAACTAATTTTAATTCCAAAAGCCTCATAGCTCTGCAGAAAGACAGAAAGGAGCAGCAAATCAATGCAACAAGATCCTCAGCATGCTTGAGTATTCTCCCGGAACATACATCAAAATAAAGCTCATGGAAACTTCAAATCAAATTATATGACAGCAATTGCACACCATACTGAAAATCTGTAGAAACACAGCCTGGTAATGCACTCAGACCTACATTCCATTCTCTGTCTTTCCTCAGTCCCCTCTGTTGCTGTGGTAAATCCCTCTCTCATTATGTCTCATTGGTTCCATTTGTGTCAGTATGAATGAATGATTTTACTGTTATGGCTATTTTATAGTGAGAAAAATCAGTAAAATATAGTTCCACCGTCACCACGATCCACCACCGTTTTGAATACTTACAGGAATAAGAAAACAAATAGAAAGGTATAGCTTAAGAGGGACTCCATCAGTCCCACGCCAGTTCATCAACAATGCCTGTACTGCCATCCCTTCTCAACACCTCGCTTTCAACAACACTGGACCCAACAAACACTGAACTCTTCAGGCACCATCTTCCGTCGCTGAACCAATTCTCTTCTGCAGTTGCCTTGCCACCACCTGCGCTGGACCCCCCAATGCCAGAGTCACATCTCTCACTGCTGGGCCACCTTCATGTTGTTGTGCTACCCTTCCACCACCACTTCACCACTGCCAGCACCAGACCCAGCCAACAGCCAAGTTGCTGATCCTCAGGCATCATCTTTCACCTGTCAATGTAGTAACCGACAATTCAGATCCCAGGTCCTGTGCTTGCCCCAGAAAATTAAGTAGGGGCTCACCACTGCTGCCACGAGGTTCACACTGGACTCACTCACCGTGGGTGGCCTCAAAATAATTTCTCTGCCCTCTTGGGCCTCACATGCTGTATCAAAGCTCTGAGTAGGCCAGGTCTGAACATAAATCAAGTCTGTGGTGGGTCTGCTTCTTCAGATCACAGCTTCCATGTCATCGTGGAAGAGGTAGTGCACAGACTTTTGGAGGGAGCCAAAGTGGAAGAGGGCTCTATAATTCCTCATGTGGCGAAGATCATTTCATTCTGCCCTCAGAGTGGAATCATCATCGCAACTAGGATCTACTCAGCTGCAGGAAAACTCCTGTGTCGTTCCCACGGTCAGACCTGCCAATTTTCCTGAAGATGATTGCCATTATAGTATCTTTGAGCTCTCCTGGCAAACTTAGCTCCTTCAAGATAAGGGAAATGATGTGTGCATTGTGTTCTTAGAGCTACTCTGCTACAGAACAAAGAAAAATACATCACAGAAATATGTCCTTCAGCCCACCATGTCTACTTCAATCATGATGCCATTCCAAACTAATCGCTTCAGCTGCACATGATCCTTATCCCTCCACTCCCTGCCTATTCACATATCTGTCGAAATGCCTCTTAAACGTTGCTGTCATAAATTTTAGCGCTTTGGCAGAAATTCCACCTGATCCTAATGTCATTGTTCTGTCAATATTGAATGGCCTTTTCTACCTCACACCAAGTTGGGATTCATGTTCATGTAGTGATGAGTAGCATACTGATGGATGAGTTGTGGAAACCCATGCAAAAGACACTCTGTTAGGAGATCTTCAAAGTGCTCCTTCCAGCAGGTGCTGACACCTCTCCACTCTTGGTCAACAGTGGAGTGTGGCCTTGAGTGCAGAGCATAGGTAGCCTTGATTGTGCTAAAGTGACCAGACTTGGGCTCCTCCCTGGACATCAGTCCCTCGAACCCACACCTTCTGGCCCTTTAGATCAGGCTAGCCTGTCAAACTTCGCAAAGGCAATCCAGAGGGTTTTTTTCTAACAATAATAGTTTTGCCAGAGCTGTCAGCACCAGGGCAATAACGTTTGGACAGTGCTGAGGACACAGGTACTCTGTGCTTTAAAAATTTCAATATTTAAATGCAATTCTTGTTTATATTTTCTCCAAAAGAAAAATCCAAAAAGAAAGAGTGAAAAGGAGAGATGAACAAAAGCAAAGTAAGAAGGAAGCAAAATAAGAACAACCTCAGAGATAAAGAAAGGCAGAGCATGAACTAGTCTGACAGAGACAATGCAGCCATATTACCTTCTTAATACCACATTATAGTAGGAGATGCAGAGGTCAGAGTTTGGTTGGAGAATCTTGGTCAATTGAATCTTGATGTCCACTTCCATGCCATCAGTTTTTCTTTGCGATTTCAGAGCCACCACCTAACACGAAACACTGGATGAATGTCAGCTTCAAGCAAGGCAAGTACCGGGACCAGTCAGCTACATAAACGCCTTCTTGAGCAGCTGAATCTCACTCAATACCTGACAATGAAGCTCAAATCTGATCTGAAAGACAGCAGCCTCCAACAGTGCACTGCACCTTCAACATTGCGGTGCGAACACTGGTCTGGAATTCGGTTCAAGTACAAGACCAAATAATATGGGAACAAAATTACACTATTCAGCCCATCAAGCCTGCTCTGCCATTTGATCATGGCTGATATATTTGTCAAACCCATTCTCCTGCCTTCTCCCCGTAACCCTTGATCCCCTTACCGATCAAGAACCTATCTTTGTCTTCAATCCACTCAATGACTTGGCCTCCATGGCCTCTTGCAGCAAATAATTCCACAGATTCACCACCCCCTGGCTGAAGAAGTTCTTCCTCATCTCACCCCTAAATGATCATCCCTTTCACTCCGAGGCTGTCCTCTCGGGTCTCAAGACTCTCCTACTAATGAAATGTTCTTCTCCAATTCTACTATACCCAGGCCTCTCAGTATTCTGTAAGTTTCAATCAGAACCCCCTTCATTCTTCTAAACCCCACTGAGTACAGACCCAGAGTCCTCAACTGCTTTCGAATGACAAGCCTTTCAAAACTGGGATAATAATGTGTGTAAGTGTGCTCCAGATGCCCTCAAAGGACAGCATGTCTACAGGGCCCAAAACTGCTCTCAATATTCCAAAAGCAGTCTAAGCAGAGCCTTGTACAGCCTCCGCAGTACATCTCCACTCTTGTATTCTAGCCCTCTTGAAATGAACGCCAGCACTGCACTTGCCTTCCTAGCTGCCGAATTAACCTGAATGTTAACCTTTAAGAGAATCCCGAACTAGGTCTCCCACGTCCCTTTGTGCTTCAGATTTCTGACACCTTTGTCCACTTATAAAAAACAGTCCATGCCTCTTTTCTTCCTACCCAAGTGCACAACCTCACATTGTGTTTCAGCTGCCTCTACTTTTCCCAGTTTCCCAGCCTGTTCATTTCCTACTGCATCTTCTCCTGTTCCTCAACAGTACCAGTCTCTCCACCTACTTTTGGCTTGAACTTCAGATTTTCTAACTCAAATGCTACATTTCCGTTTCCTATTCATTTATGTGGCGAGTCACCGGCAACGCCAGCATTTATTGCTCAACCGTAAATTCCCATGTTAAATGAGCCACATGCTCAAATTGCTTGGAGCCCAGCCATTTGGTCCAACTGAGTTCAAAGGACAAGCAAGAGCCCAGTGGATTGCTGTGGTCCAAAGCCACATAAAAGCCAGGCCAGGCCAGGCAAGCACAACCGATTACCTTCCTTGAGGGACTTCAGTGAACCAGAAGGCTATTGATGAGCATAAACTAGTTTCATGGTCGCCACCAATGATGGAAGCTTTTAATTCTCTATTTAATCCACTTGGTTCATATGGTGAGCCGAAGCATGCTAACCACTGTGCTTTGGGACATGCAGACCCTTCAACTGAGGCATTGCTAAGTTAGTGTTTAGTGTACTGGAATAAATAATTTGAAGTGGAATAAACGGCCATACCTCAGGTAGTTTGACAGGCAGGTAGAGTATGCTGCCATCAAAAGCCGTAGTTTTGCCGGTAACCAGCTGATGCTCCTTCAACATTCCATAGCGGATATTCCGACATTCTATATTAGGACTGAACCAAACAGCAATGTTAGCCCAAATGAAGTCAACAAAACAGAGCAATATTCAATGACTCCCAACACTAAGAGTTGTTCATCAGAGTCAAACACACTCTAAACAGTGCAAAACTGTTTGAGAACATAGCTTTCAAATCTGAATGTCAACTTTCAACTACGGGTTACAACTGAGGGAGTTATATGATTCATTCACGAGGTTTAATGAGGGTGTTTGCATGATCTGCCATAACCTGCATTCTTGTCTTTTGAGTACAGCGCAGGGAGCTGACCACCACACTTGTACAGGGTGCTCTCATGTTTAAGTGCCAAACATGAGATCAGGCAGCAGAATACGGGATGTCCAACACTGCAGAGCAATGTGTAAGGATTTGGACAGGTAACAATAAGTGGGCCACATTTCATGAGGGTTCATTTATTTAAAAAAAAGTGAAAATGCTTTGTACCCAAGCTGAAATTGCAACTTCTGTCCCTCACCCTGCAATCACCTAAGTCTATCATTTACATCTCTCCCCCTTGGCGGAGATATTTTCCACACATTTTACTGTTTTGTTTTAACATAAAAATGGAGAGTGCAACGTGTGTCAGCAATGTAACACGAGGCCTTGCTGCATGGTCAGATTCATTAATAAGAATGCCCAATGAAAGGAACAGCCGGGACCGCTTTGCGGAACACCTGCGCTCAGTTCACAACAAACAACTGCACCTCCCAGTCGCGAACCATTTCAACTCCCCCTCCCATTCCTCAGACGACATGTCCATCCTGGGCCTCCTGCAATGCCACAGTGATGCCACCCGATGGCTGCAGGAACAGCAATTCATATTCAGCCTGGGAACCCTGCAACCCAATGGTATCAATGTGGGTTTCACAAGCTTCAAAATCTCCCCTCCCCCAACCGCATCCCAAAACCAGCCCAGCTCATCTCCACCTCCCTAACATGTTTTTCCTCTCACCTATCCCCTCCTCCCACCTCAAGCCCCACCCCTATCTCCTATCTACTAACATCATCCCGCCCCCTTGACCTGTCCGTCCTCCCTGGACTGACCCATCTCCTCCCTACCCACCCCCACACCCCCCAACCTACACTCACCTTTACTGGCTCCATCCCCGCCTCTTCGACTCATCTGCCTCCTCTCCACCTATCCTCTCCTCTATCCATCCTCTATCCAGCTCCCCCTCTCTCCCTATTTATTTCAGAACCCTCTTCCCCTCCCCCATTTCTGATGAAGGGTCTAGGCCCGAAACGTCAAGATTTCCTGCTCCTATGATGCTGCTTGGCCCGCTGTGTTCATCCAGCCCCACGCCTTGTTATCCTGGTACAAAAGGCTGCTCAGCTGATTTAAAAAAAGGCGTGTCTGAAAAGTCAGGACCATGTCCAAAGATCAGACTTCAACAATACGTGATCGCAGCCACTCGTAGCTCCCACAGAATGTACAAAGACTGGAGTCAGCTACCTGAAGGTGACGTGGTACTGATAAACTGCCTCATTTTGACAATGTATTTTGGTAAGGTTTACTGCCAGAGGTATAGATGTTCCTGATGACCCCTTCTTCATGACTGGCTCCCTAAACAAAAACACACATCAGGAGTTAACAAGGCCCAGCAGTACAAAATTCATTGAAGCTGCACTCCGTTGATTAACAGCGAAAGGAGTTATCAAAATATTTTTGCAAAGAAAATGTATTTTCAGGGATATATATGAAGTATGTGGGGATATCTGGACTTGGAGCCAGGACTAAGTGTCACTAATAAACAGGAGAACCTATAGCCCCATAACGCAAGGGTCAATGACAGACTCCACAGGGCGAGATGTAGGGGTGGAAATGACAGACCACACAGGACAATGGCAGATGGCAGTCCTCATAGGGCAGATAGGAAAAGGTAAACAGCAGACCCCCACATGGAGAGAGGAGACAGGGCAAGGGTTAAACAACAGCACTCTGCCTTAATGCATCCAGATTGTTCCTTCAGCTGCCTCACCCTCGACTCCCTTTCTCTAGCGCTCCAGTGACAGCCTCGCTGAGAGTAAATCTCCTGTTTCCAGGTGAAAGAATTGGCGAATGATGGAAAACTCTGCTCCTTCCCAGCAATGCTCGTCCTAACTCCAATCCCTTCACTTCAGCTGCCAGTTCTTCAACGTTGGAGCCTGGATGCTCGATAGCTGTCCCTCTACCCCTAAAACTGGGAGAGGAGAAACACCAATCACACATCACGACAAGGAGGTGCTAAGAAAGCACACCAGAGAGGATACTGAAGGCATGTTGCCCAGAACAGGAAGTTTCAGTTTGGAGGAAAAATCAAATTGGTGGAGGCTGTTACCTTTGTGACACAGACTGAGGCAACTGAACTGAGCTCACCTATTATGAGTGACTAGGAAAGGGTGTGAATTTAAAAGAATAAGCACAATGATTGAGGACATTGAGGAAAACAGTTTTTCATTCAGAGGACGATGGGAGTCCAGAACACAAGCCTGTAAGTTTGTCTGAAGTAAAAACCGTCAGTCCATTTTCCAAGAACTACATTTGCATTTTAGGTGCCACAACCAGTCAACAGCCTTTTGGATACAACTTCCAGTGCGATGGCACATGGTTACTGCCAAGAGGTGGAGTTCATTTCATCTTCACAAGAGGGCACATAGTCCAATCTGTCTGGCCTAAGCAATGAACTCATGGAAGATGTCCTGGCAACTTGAGAAATAACACACCAAAACTGTCCCCCAGATGTTTTGAGCAAGAGGCTGCTGGTTAGCGTCCCCGAACACTGCACCTCAATGTGGTGGGAAGGCTTGAATGCTGTGAGAAGCTCCATTATTGAGTATAATGTAATTGAGTATAATACACTATTGAGTATAAAGAGCCAGGCTCAAGGCAATTCAATGTCCTCTGGGGGAACTACTGGAAGTAAAACTCAAAAATCACACCAGCAAAAATTGGTTTACTTCTCGAGTTGTTCCAGGGTGGCAATGAGTATGCAACAGACTGGGAAAAGAAATACATCAACCAGAGATGAACAAGCACTAATCTCAGGAGGTGGAGCACAGACGTTAGTTCAAGCAGTGGAGCAGTGTCAGCCTTACAGCTGTCCTTACCTGGCTTGCTCAGAACTGTATGGTATGGCTGCCTTTGCTGCAAAGGCCTGAGCTGCATCATGTTTCAACACTCCAAACAGGTTGCTGCTTATTCCTCTACCTAATAGTCCTCTTCCTTTCATGGAAAAAAGAACACAAATTCAGCAATGTCAGCCTTCTAAGAACACAAGAACAGGAGTAGGGCATTCAGCCTCCAAAGCTTATTCCATCATTCAATGAGACCATGGCTGACCTGGGGCTTAACTCTATATTACCTACCGTTGGCCTATATCCCTTAATACTTTTGCTTAAAAATTTATTCATTTCAGATTTAAAATTAACAACAGATATTATATTCACTGCTTCAGAGATAGCAGGAACTGCAGATACTGGAGAATCTGAGATAACAAGGTGTAGAGCTGGATGAACACAGCAGGCCAAGCAGCATCA